>OX578135.1:155961286-156201049 GCA_951213105.1 Amaurobius ferox | reverse complement strand
CATTGCTTGTACTTCTGAAGAACACGGCATACATTACCTTTATCATTGCTTGTTGTCTTTTCACCATTGTTAGTTTTTACTGTGATATTTGAGATATGCTTTGATTTGTATTTTTCAATTCTTTGCCTCCTCGGACTTAAGGACCAAAGGGGACTGATTTATGCGAAACATACGCTACTTATTACTAAGTTTTTTATTTCTTGCTCATATTTATCATTGCTTGTACTTCTGAAGAACACGGCATACATTACCTTTATCATTGCTTGTTGTCTTTTCACCATTGTTAGTTTTTTACTGTGATATTTGAGATATGCTTGATTTGTATTTTTCAATTCTTTGCCTCCCTCGGACTTAAGGACCAAAGGGGACTGATTTATTGCGAAACATACGCTACTTATTACTAAGTTTTTTATTTCTTGCTCATATTTATCATTGCTTGTACTTCTGAAGAACACGGCATACATTACCTTTATCATTGCTTGTTGTCTTTTCACCATTGTTAGTTTTTACTGTGATATTTGAGATATGCTTGATTTGTATTTTTCAATTCTTTGCCTCCTCGGACTTAAGGACCAAAGGGGACTGATTTATTGCGAAACATACGCTACTTATTACTAAGTTTTTTATTTCTTGCTCATATTTATCATTGCTTGTACTTCTGAAGAACACGGCATACATTACCTTTATCATTGCTTGTTGTCTTTTCACCATTGTTAGTTTTTACTGTGATATTTGAGATATGCTTGATTTGTATTTTTCAATTCTTTGCCTCCTCGGACTTAAGGACCAAAGGGGACTGATTTATTGCGAAACATACGCTACTTATTACTAAGTTTTTTATTTCTTGCTCATATTTATCATTGCTTGTACTTCTGAAGAACACGGCATACATTACCTTTATCATTGCTTGTTGTCTTTTCACCATTGTTAGTTTTTACTGTGATATTTGAGATATGCTTGATTTGTATTTTTCAATTCTTTGCCTCCTCGGACTTAAGGACCAAAGGGGACTGATTTATTGCGAAACATACGCTACTTATTACTAAGTTTTTTATTTCTTGCTCATATTTATCATTGCTTGTACTTCTGAAGAACACGGCATACATTACCTTTATCATTGCTTGTTGTCTTTTCACCATTGTTAGTTTTTACTGTGATATTTGAGATATGCTTGATTTGTATTTTTCAATTCTTTGCCTCCTCGGACTTAAGGACCAAAGGGGACTGATTTATTGCGAAACATACGCTACTTATTACTAAGTTTTTTATTTCTTGCTCATATTTATCATTGCTTGTACTTCTGAAGAACACGGCATACATTACCTTTATCATTGCTTGTTGTCTTTTCACCATTGTTAGTTTTTACTGTGATATTTGAGATATGCTTGATTTGTATTTTTCAATTCTTTGCCTCCTCGGACTTAAGGACCAAAGGGGACTGATTTATTGCGAAACATACGCTACTTATTACTAAGTTTTTTATTTCTTGCTCATATTTATCATTGCTTGTACTTCTGAAGAACACGGCATACATTACCTTTATCATTGCTTGTTGTCTTTTCACCATTGTTAGTTTTTACTGTGATATTTGAGATATGCTTGATTTGTATTTTTCAATTCTTTGCCTCCTCGGACTTAAGGACCAAAGGGGACTGATTTATTGCGAAACATACGCTACTTATTACTAAGTTTTTTATTTCTTGCTCATATTTATCATTGCTTGTACTTCTGAAGAACACGGCATACATTACCTTTATCATTGCTTGTTGTCTTTTCACCATTGTTAGTTTTTACTGTGATATTTGAGATATGCTTGATTTGTATTTTTCAATTCTTTGCCTCCTCGGACTTAAGGACCAAAGGGGACTGATTTATTGCGAAACATACGCTACTTATTACTAAGTTTTTTATTTCTTGCTCATATTTATCATTGCTTGTACTTCTGAAGAACACGGCATACATTACCTTTATCATTGCTTGTTGTCTTTTCACCATTGTTAGTTTTTACTGTGATATTTGAGATATGCTTGATTTGTATTTTTCAATTCTTTGCCTCCTCGGACTTAAGGACCAAAGGGGACTGATTTATTGCGAAACATACGCTACTTATTACTAAGTTTTTTATTTCTTGCTCATATTTATCATTGCTTGTACTTCTGAAGAACACGGCATACATTACCTTTATCATTGCTTGTTGTCTTTTCACCATTGTTAGTTTTTACTGTGATATTTGAGATATGCTTGATTTGTATTTTTCAATTCTTTGCCTCCTCGGACTTAAGGACCAAAGGGGACTGATTTATTGCGAAACATACGCTACTTATTACTAAGTTTTTTATTTCTTGCTCATATTTATCATTGCTTGTACTTCTGAAGAACACGGCATACATTACCTTTATCATTGCTTGTTGTCTTTTCACCATTGTTAGTTTTTTACTGTGATATTTGAGATATGCTTGATTTGTATTTTTCAATTCTTTGCCTCCTCGGACTTAAGGACCAAAGGGGACTGATTTATTGCGAAACATACGCTACTTATTACTAAGTTTTTTATTTCTTGCTCATATTTATCATTGCTTGTACTTCTGAAGAACACGGCATACATTACCTTTATCATTGCTTGTTGTCTTTTCACCATTGTTAGTTTTTACTGTGATATTTGAGATATGCTTGATTTGTATTTTTCAATTCTTTGCCTCCTCGGACTTAAGGACCAAAGGGGACTGATTTATTGCGAAACATACGCTACTTATTACTAAGTTTTTTATTTCTTGCTCATATTTATCATTGCTTGTACTTCTGAAGAACACGGCATACATTACCTTTATCATTGCTTGTTGTCTTTTCACCATTGTTAGTTTTTACTGTGATATTTGAGATATGCTTGATTTGTATTTTTCAATTCTTTGCCTCCTCGGACTTAAGGACCAAAGGGGACTGATTTATTGCGAAACATACGCTACTTATTACTAAGTTTTTTATTTCTTGCTCATATTTATCATTGCTTGTACTTCTGAAGAACACGGCATACATTACCTTTATCATTGCTTGTTGTCTTTTCACCATTGTTAGTTTTTACTGTGATATTTGAGATATGCTTGATTTGTATTTTTCAATTCTTTGCCTCCTCGGACTTAAGGACCAAAGGGGACTGATTTATTGCGAAACATACGCTACTTATTACTAAGTTTTTTATTTCTTGCTCATATTTATCATTGCTTGTACTTCTGAAGAACACGGCATACATTACCTTTATCATTGCTTGTTGTCTTTTCACCATTGTTAGTTTTTACTGTGATATTTGAGATATGCTTGATTTGTATTTTTCAATTCTTTGCCTCCTCGGACTTAAGGACCAAAGGGGACTGATTTATTGCGAAACATACGCTACTTATTACTAAGTTTTTTATTTCTTGCTCATATTTATCATTGCTTGTACTTCTGAAGAACACGGCATACATTACCTTTATCATTGCTTGTTGTCTTTTCACCATTGTTAGTTTTTACTGTGATATTTGAGATATGCTTGATTTGTATTTTTCAATTCTTTGCCTCCTCGGACTTAAGGACCAAAGGGGACTGATTTATTGCGAAACATACGCTACTTATTACTAAGTTTTTTATTTCTTGCTCATATTTATCATTGCTTGTACTTCTGAAGAACACGGCATACATTACCTTTATCATTGCTTGTTGTCTTTTCACCATTGTTAGTTTTTACTGTGATATTTGAGATATGCTTGATTTGTATTTTTCAATTCTTTGCCTCCTCGGACTTAAGGACCAAAGGGGACTGATTTATTGCGAAACATACGCTACTTATTACTAAGTTTTTTATTTCTTGCTCATATTTATCATTGCTTGTACTTCTGAAGAACACGGCATACATTACCTTTATCATTGCTTGTTGTCTTTTCACCATTGTTAGTTTTTACTGTGATATTTGAGATATGCTTGATTTGTATTTTTCAATTCTTTGCCTCCTCGGACTTAAGGACCAAAGGGGACTGATTTATTGCGAAACATACGCTACTTATTACTAAGTTTTTTATTTCTTGCTCATATTTATCATTGCTTGTACTTCTGAAGAACACGGCATACATTACCTTTATCATTGCTTGTTGTCTTTTCACCATTGTTAGTTTTTACTGTGATATTTGAGATATGCTTGATTTGTATTTTTCAATTCTTTGCCTCCTCGGACTTAAGGACCAAAGGGGACTGATTTATTGCGAAACATACGCTACTTATTACTAAGTTTTTTATTTCTTGCTCATATTTATCATTGCTTGTACTTCTGAAGAACACGGCATACATTACCTTTATCATTGCTTGTTGTCTTTTCACCATTGTTAGTTTTTACTGTGATATTTGAGATATGCTTGATTTGTATTTTTCAATTCTTTGCCTCCTCGGACTTAAGGACCAAAGGGGACTGATTTATTGCGAAACATACGCTACTTATTACTAAGTTTTTTATTTCTTGCTCATATTTATCATTGCTTGTACTTCTGAAGAACACGGCATACATTACCTTTATCATTGCTTGTTGTCTTTTCACCATTGTTAGTTTTTACTGTGATATTTGAGATATGCTTGATTTGTATTTTTCAATTCTTTGCCTCCTCGGACTTAAGGACCAAAGGGGACTGATTTATTGCGAAACATACGCTACTTATTACTAAGTTTTTTATTTCTTGCTCATATTTATCATTGCTTGTACTTCTGAAGAACACGGCATACATTACCTTTATCATTGCTTGTTGTCTTTTCACCATTGTTAGTTTTTACTGTGATATTTGAGATATGCTTGATTTGTATTTTTCAATTCTTTGCCTCCTCGGACTTAAGGACCAAAGGGGACTGATTTATTGCGAAACATACGCTACTTATTACTAAGTTTTTTATTTCTTGCTCATATTTATCATTGCTTGTACTTCTGAAGAACACGGCATACATTACCTTTATCATTGCTTGTTGTCTTTTCACCATTGTTAGTTTTTACTGTGATATTTGAGATATGCTTGATTTGTATTTTTCAATTCTTTGCCTCCTCGGACTTAAGGACCAAAGGGGACTGATTTATTGCGAAACATACGCTACTTATTACTAAGTTTTTTATTTCTTGCTCATATTTATCATTGCTTGTACTTCTGAAGAACACGGCATACATTACCTTTATCATTGCTTGTTGTCTTTTCACCATTGTTAGTTTTTACTGTGATATTTGAGATATGCTTGATTTGTATTTTTCAATTCTTTGCCTCCTCGGACTTAAGGACCAAAGGGGACTGATTTATTGCGAAACATACGCTACTTATTACTAAGTTTTTTATTTCTTGCTCATATTTATCATTGCTTGTACTTCTGAAGAACACGGCATACATTACCTTTATCATTGCTTGTTGTCTTTTCACCATTGTTAGTTTTTACTGTGATATTTGAGATATGCTTGATTTGTATTTTTCAATTCTTTGCCTCCTCGGACTTAAGGACCAAAGGGGACTGATTTATTGCGAAACATACGCTACTTATTACTAAGTTTTTTATTTCTTGCTCATATTTATCATTGCTTGTACTTCTGAAGAACACGGCATACATTACCTTTATCATTGCTTGTTGTCTTTTCACCATTGTTAGTTTTTACTGTGATATTTGAGATATGCTTGATTTGTATTTTTCAATTCTTTGCCTCCTCGGACTTAAGGACCAAAGGGGACTGATTTATTGCGAAACATACGCTACTTATTACTAAGTTTTTTATTTCTTGCTCATATTTATCATTGCTTGTACTTCTGAAGAACACGGCATACATTACCTTTATCATTGCTTGTTGTCTTTTCACCATTGTTAGTTTTTACTGTGATATTTGAGATATGCTTGATTTGTATTTTTCAATTCTTTGCCTCCTCGGACTTAAGGACCAAAGGGGACTGATTTATTGCGAAACATACGCTACTTATTACTAAGTTTTTTATTTCTTGCTCATATTTATCATTGCTTGTACTTCTGAAGAACACGGCATACATTACCTTTATCATTGCTTGTTGTCTTTTCACCATTGTTAGTTTTTACTGTGATATTTGAGATATGCTTGATTTGTATTTTTCAATTCTTTGCCTCCTCGGACTTAAGGACCAAAGGGGACTGATTTATTGCGAAACATACGCTACTTATTACTAAGTTTTTTATTTCTTGCTCATATTTATCATTGCTTGTACTTCTGAAGAACACGGCATACATTACCTTTATCATTGCTTGTTGTCTTTTCACCATTGTTAGTTTTTACTGTGATATTTGAGATATGCTTGATTTGTATTTTTCAATTCTTTGCCTCCTCGGACTTAAGGACCAAAGGGGACTGATTTATTGCGAAACATACGCTACTTATTACTAAGTTTTTTATTTCTTGCTCATATTTATCATTGCTTGTACTTCTGAAGAACACGGCATACATTACCTTTATCATTGCTTGTTGTCTTTTCACCATTGTTAGTTTTTACTGTGATATTTGAGATATGCTTGATTTGTATTTTTCAATTCTTTGCCTCCTCGGACTTAAGGACCAAAGGGGACTGATTTATTGCGAAACATACGCTACTTATTACTAAGTTTTTTATTTCTTGCTCATATTTATCATTGCTTGTACTTCTGAAGAACACGGCATACATTACCTTTATCATTGCTTGTTGTCTTTTCACCATTGTTAGTTTTTACTGTGATATTTGAGATATGCTTGATTTGTATTTTTCAATTCTTTGCCTCCTCGGACTTAAGGACCAAAGGGGACTGATTTATTGCGAAACATACGCTACTTATTACTAAGTTTTTTATTTCTTGCTCATATTTATCATTGCTTGTACTTCTGAAGAACACGGCATACATTACCTTTATCATTGCTTGTTGTCTTTTCACCATTGTTAGTTTTTACTGTGATATTTGAGATATGCTTGATTTGTATTTTTCAATTCTTTGCCTCCTCGGACTTAAGGACCAAAGGGGACTGATTTATTGCGAAACATACGCTACTTATTACTAAGTTTTTTATTTCTTGCTCATATTTATCATTGCTTGTACTTCTGAAGAACACGGCATACATTACCTTTATCATTGCTTGTTGTCTTTTCACCATTGTTAGTTTTTACTGTGATATTTGAGATATGCTTGATTTGTATTTTTCAATTCTTTGCCTCCTCGGACTTAAGGACCAAAGGGGACTGATTTATTGCGAAACATACGCTACTTATTACTAAGTTTTTTATTTCTTGCTCATATTTATCATTGCTTGTACTTCTGAAGAACACGGCATACATTACCTTTATCATTGCTTGTTGTCTTTTCACCATTGTTAGTTTTTACTGTGATATTTGAGATATGCTTGATTTGTATTTTTCAATTCTTTGCCTCCTCGGACTTAAGGACCAAAGGGGACTGATTTATTGCGAAACATACGCTACTTATTACTAAGTTTTTTATTTCTTGCTCATATTTATCATTGCTTGTACTTCTGAAGAACACGGCATACATTACCTTTATCATTGCTTGTTGTCTTTTCACCATTGTTAGTTTTTACTGTGATATTTGAGATATGCTTGATTTGTATTTTTCAATTCTTTGCCTCCTCGGACTTAAGGACCAAAGGGGACTGATTTATTGCGAAACATACGCTACTTATTACTAAGTTTTTTATTTCTTGCTCATATTTATCATTGCTTGTACTTCTGAAGAACACGGCATACATTACCTTTATCATTGCTTGTTGTCTTTTCACCATTGTTAGTTTTTACTGTGATATTTGAGATATGCTTGATTTGTATTTTTCAATTCTTTGCCTCCTCGGACTTAAGGACCAAAGGGGACTGATTTATTGCGAAACATACGCTACTTATTACTAAGTTTTTTATTTCTTGCTCATATTTATCATTGCTTGTACTTCTGAAGAACACGGCATACATTACCTTTATCATTGCTTGTTGTCTTTTCACCATTGTTAGTTTTTACTGTGATATTTGAGATATGCTTGATTTGTATTTTTCAATTCTTTGCCTCCTCGGACTTAAGGACCAAAGGGGACTGATTTATTGCGAAACATACGCTACTTATTACTAAGTTTTTTATTTCTTGCTCATATTTATCATTGCTTGTACTTCTGAAGAACACGGCATACATTACCTTTATCATTGCTTGTTGTCTTTTCACCATTGTTAGTTTTTACTGTGATATTTGAGATATGCTTGATTTGTATTTTTCAATTCTTTGCCTCCTCGGACTTAAGGACCAAAGGGGACTGATTTATTGCGAAACATACGCTACTTATTACTAAGTTTTTTATTTCTTGCTCATATTTATCATTGCTTGTACTTCTGAAGAACACGGCATACATTACCTTTATCATTGCTTGTTGTCTTTTCACCATTGTTAGTTTTTACTGTGATATTTGAGATATGCTTGATTTGTATTTTTCAATTCTTTGCCTCCTCGGACTTAAGGACCAAAGGGGACTGATTTATTGCGAAACATACGCTACTTATTACTAAGTTTTTTATTTCTTGCTCATATTTATCATTGCTTGTACTTCTGAAGAACACGGCATACATTACCTTTATCATTGCTTGTTGTCTTTTCACCATTGTTAGTTTTTACTGTGATATTTGAGATATGCTTGATTTGTATTTTTCAATTCTTTGCCTCCTCGGACTTAAGGACCAAAGGGGACTGATTTATTGCGAAACATACGCTACTTATTACTAAGTTTTTTATTTCTTGCTCATATTTATCATTGCTTGTACTTCTGAAGAACACGGCATACATTACCTTTATCATTGCTTGTTGTCTTTTCACCATTGTTAGTTTTTACTGTGATATTTGAGATATGCTTGATTTGTATTTTTCAATTCTTTGCCTCCTCGGACTTAAGGACCAAAGGGGACTGATTTATTGCGAAACATACGCTACTTATTACTAAGTTTTTTATTTCTTGCTCATATTTATCATTGCTTGTACTTCTGAAGAACACGGCATACATTACCTTTATCATTGCTTGTTGTCTTTTCACCATTGTTAGTTTTTACTGTGATATTTGAGATATGCTTGATTTGTATTTTTCAATTCTTTGCCTCCTCGGACTTAAGGACCAAAGGGGACTGATTTATTGCGAAACATACGCTACTTATTACTAAGTTTTTTATTTCTTGCTCATATTTATCATTGCTTGTACTTCTGAAGAACACGGCATACATTACCTTTATCATTGCTTGTTGTCTTTTCACCATTGTTAGTTTTTACTGTGATATTTGAGATATGCTTGATTTGTATTTTTCAATTCTTTGCCTCCTCGGACTTAAGGACCAAAGGGGACTGATTTATTGCGAAACATACGCTACTTATTACTAAGTTTTTTATTTCTTGCTCATATTTATCATTGCTTGTACTTCTGAAGAACACGGCATACATTACCTTTATCATTGCTTGTTGTCTTTTCACCATTGTTAGTTTTTACTGTGATATTTGAGATATGCTTGATTTGTATTTTTCAATTCTTTGCCTCCTCGGACTTAAGGACCAAAGGGGACTGATTTATTGCGAAACATACGCTACTTATTACTAAGTTTTTTATTTCTTGCTCATATTTATCATTGCTTGTACTTCTGAAGAACACGGCATACATTACCTTTATCATTGCTTGTTGTCTTTTCACCATTGTTAGTTTTTACTGTGATATTTGAGATATGCTTGATTTGTATTTTTCAATTCTTTGCCTCCTCGGACTTAAGGACCAAAGGGGACTGATTTATTGCGAAACATACGCTACTTATTACTAAGTTTTTTATTTCTTGCTCATATTTATCATTGCTTGTACTTCTGAAGAACACGGCATACATTACCTTTATCATTGCTTGTTGTCTTTTCACCATTGTTAGTTTTTACTGTGATATTTGAGATATGCTTGATTTGTATTTTTCAATTCTTTGCCTCCTCGGACTTAAGGACCAAAGGGGACTGATTTATTGCGAAACATACGCTACTTATTACTAAGTTTTTTATTTCTTGCTCATATTTATCATTGCTTGTACTTCTGAAGAACACGGCATACATTACCTTTATCATTGCTTGTTGTCTTTTCACCATTGTTAGTTTTTACTGTGATATTTGAGATATGCTTGATTTGTATTTTTCAATTCTTTGCCTCCTCGGACTTAAGGACCAAAGGGGACTGATTTATTGCGAAACATACGCTACTTATTACTAAGTTTTTTATTTCTTGCTCATATTTATCATTGCTTGTACTTCTGAAGAACACGGCATACATTACCTTTATCATTGCTTGTTGTCTTTTCACCATTGTTAGTTTTTACTGTGATATTTGAGATATGCTTGATTTGTATTTTTCAATTCTTTGCCTCCTCGGACTTAAGGACCAAAGGGGACTGATTTATTGCGAAACATACGCTACTTATTACTAAGTTTTTTATTTCTTGCTCATATTTATCATTGCTTGTACTTCTGAAGAACACGGCATACATTACCTTTATCATTGCTTGTTGTCTTTTCACCATTGTTAGTTTTTACTGTGATATTTGAGATATGCTTGATTTGTATTTTTCAATTCTTTGCCTCCTCGGACTTAAGGACCAAAGGGGACTGATTTATTGCGAAACATACGCTACTTATTACTAAGTTTTTTATTTCTTGCTCATATTTATCATTGCTTGTACTTCTGAAGAACACGGCATACATTACCTTTATCATTGCTTGTTGTCTTTTCACCATTGTTAGTTTTTACTGTGATATTTGAGATATGCTTGATTTGTATTTTTCAATTCTTTGCCTCCTCGGACTTAAGGACCAAAGGGGACTGATTTATTGCGAAACATACGCTACTTATTACTAAGTTTTTTATTTCTTGCTCATATTTATCATTGCTTGTACTTCTGAAGAACACGGCATACATTACCTTTATCATTGCTTGTTGTCTTTTCACCATTGTTAGTTTTTACTGTGATATTTGAGATATGCTTGATTTGTATTTTTCAATTCTTTGCCTCCTCGGACTTAAGGACCAAAGGGGACTGATTTATTGCGAAACATACGCTACTTATTACTAAGTTTTTTATTTCTTGCTCATATTTATCATTGCTTGTACTTCTGAAGAACACGGCATACATTACCTTTATCATTGCTTGTTGTCTTTTCACCATTGTTAGTTTTTACTGTGATATTTGAGATATGCTTGATTTGTATTTTTCAATTCTTTGCCTCCTCGGACTTAAGGACCAAAGGGGACTGATTTATTGCGAAACATACGCTACTTATTACTAAGTTTTTTATTTCTTGCTCATATTTATCATTGCTTGTACTTCTGAAGAACACGGCATACATTACCTTTATCATTGCTTGTTGTCTTTTCACCATTGTTAGTTTTTACTGTGATATTTGAGATATGCTTGATTTGTATTTTTCAATTCTTTGCCTCCTCGGACTTAAGGACCAAAGGGGACTGATTTATTGCGAAACATACGCTACTTATTACTAAGTTTTTTATTTCTTGCTCATATTTATCATTGCTTGTACTTCTGAAGAACACGGCATACATTACCTTTATCATTGCTTGTTGTCTTTTCACCATTGTTAGTTTTTACTGTGATATTTGAGATATGCTTGATTTGTATTTTTCAATTCTTTGCCTCCTCGGACTTAAGGACCAAAGGGGACTGATTTATTGCGAAACATACGCTACTTATTACTAAGTTTTTTATTTCTTGCTCATATTTATCATTGCTTGTACTTCTGAAGAACACGGCATACATTACCTTTATCATTGCTTGTTGTCTTTTCACCATTGTTAGTTTTTACTGTGATATTTGAGATATGCTTGATTTGTATTTTTCAATTCTTTGCCTCCTCGGACTTAAGGACCAAAGGGGACTGATTTATTGCGAAACATACGCTACTTATTACTAAGTTTTTTATTTCTTGCTCATATTTATCATTGCTTGTACTTCTGAAGAACACGGCATACATTACCTTTATCATTGCTTGTTGTCTTTTCACCATTGTTAGTTTTTACTGTGATATTTGAGATATGCTTGATTTGTATTTTTCAATTCTTTGCCTCCTCGGACTTAAGGACCAAAGGGGACTGATTTATTGCGAAACATACGCTACTTATTACTAAGTTTTTTATTTCTTGCTCATATTTATCATTGCTTGTACTTCTGAAGAACACGGCATACATTACCTTTATCATTGCTTGTTGTCTTTTCACCATTGTTAGTTTTTACTGTGATATTTGAGATATGCTTGATTTGTATTTTTCAATTCTTTGCCTCCTCGGACTTAAGGACCAAAGGGGACTGATTTATTGCGAAACATACGCTACTTATTACTAAGTTTTTTATTTCTTGCTCATATTTATCATTGCTTGTACTTCTGAAGAACACGGCATACATTACCTTTATCATTGCTTGTTGTCTTTTCACCATTGTTAGTTTTTACTGTGATATTTGAGATATGCTTGATTTGTATTTTTCAATTCTTTGCCTCCTCGGACTTAAGGACCAAAGGGGACTGATTTATTGCGAAACATACGCTACTTATTACTAAGTTTTTTATTTCTTGCTCATATTTATCATTGCTTGTACTTCTGAAGAACACGGCATACATTACCTTTATCATTGCTTGTTGTCTTTTCACCATTGTTAGTTTTTACTGTGATATTTGAGATATGCTTGATTTGTATTTTTCAATTCTTTGCCTCCTCGGACTTAAGGACCAAAGGGGACTGATTTATTGCGAAACATACGCTACTTATTACTAAGTTTTTTATTTCTTGCTCATATTTATCATTGCTTGTACTTCTGAAGAACACGGCATACATTACCTTTATCATTGCTTGTTGTCTTTTCACCATTGTTAGTTTTTACTGTGATATTTGAGATATGCTTGATTTGTATTTTTCAATTCTTTGCCTCCTCGGACTTAAGGACCAAAGGGGACTGATTTATTGCGAAACATACGCTACTTATTACTAAGTTTTTTATTTCTTGCTCATATTTATCATTGCTTGTACTTCTGAAGAACACGGCATACATTACCTTTATCATTGCTTGTTGTCTTTTCACCATTGTTAGTTTTTACTGTGATATTTGAGATATGCTTGATTTGTATTTTTCAATTCTTTGCCTCCTCGGACTTAAGGACCAAAGGGGACTGATTTATTGCGAAACATACGCTACTTATTACTAAGTTTTTTATTTCTTGCTCATATTTATCATTGCTTGTACTTCTGAAGAACACGGCATACATTACCTTTATCATTGCTTGTTGTCTTTTCACCATTGTTAGTTTTTACTGTGATATTTGAGATATGCTTGATTTGTATTTTTCAATTCTTTGCCTCCTCGGACTTAAGGACCAAAGGGGACTGATTTATTGCGAAACATACGCTACTTATTACTAAGTTTTTTATTTCTTGCTCATATTTATCATTGCTTGTACTTCTGAAGAACACGGCATACATTACCTTTATCATTGCTTGTTGTCTTTTCACCATTGTTAGTTTTTACTGTGATATTTGAGATATGCTTGATTTGTATTTTTCAATTCTTTGCCTCCTCGGACTTAAGGACCAAAGGGGACTGATTTATTGCGAAACATACGCTACTTATTACTAAGTTTTTTATTTCTTGCTCATATTTATCATTGCTTGTACTTCTGAAGAACACGGCATACATTACCTTTATCATTGCTTGTTGTCTTTTCACCATTGTTAGTTTTTACTGTGATATTTGAGATATGCTTGATTTGTATTTTTCAATTCTTTGCCTCCTCGGACTTAAGGACCAAAGGGGACTGATTTATTGCGAAACATACGCTACTTATTACTAAGTTTTTTATTTCTTGCTCATATTTATCATTGCTTGTACTTCTGAAGAACACGGCATACATTACCTTTATCATTGCTTGTTGTCTTTTCACCATTGTTAGTTTTTACTGTGATATTTGAGATATGCTTGATTTGTATTTTTCAATTCTTTGCCTCCTCGGACTTAAGGACCAAAGGGGACTGATTTATTGCGAAACATACGCTACTTATTACTAAGTTTTTTATTTCTTGCTCATATTTATCATTGCTTGTACTTCTGAAGAACACGGCATACATTACCTTTATCATTGCTTGTTGTCTTTTCACCATTGTTAGTTTTTACTGTGATATTTGAGATATGCTTGATTTGTATTTTTCAATTCTTTGCCTCCTCGGACTTAAGGACCAAAGGGGACTGATTTATTGCGAAACATACGCTACTTATTACTAAGTTTTTTATTTCTTGCTCATATTTATCATTGCTTGTACTTCTGAAGAACACGGCATACATTACCTTTATCATTGCTTGTTGTCTTTTCACCATTGTTAGTTTTTACTGTGATATTTGAGATATGCTTGATTTGTATTTTTCAATTCTTTGCCTCCTCGGACTTAAGGACCAAAGGGGACTGATTTATTGCGAAACATACGCTACTTATTACTAAGTTTTTTATTTCTTGCTCATATTTATCATTGCTTGTACTTCTGAAGAACACGGCATACATTACCTTTATCATTGCTTGTTGTCTTTTCACCATTGTTAGTTTTTACTGTGATATTTGAGATATGCTTGATTTGTATTTTTCAATTCTTTGCCTCCTCGGACTTAAGGACCAAAGGGGACTGATTTATTGCGAAACATACGCTACTTATTACTAAGTTTTTTATTTCTTGCTCATATTTATCATTGCTTGTACTTCTGAAGAACACGGCATACATTACCTTTATCATTGCTTGTTGTCTTTTCACCATTGTTAGTTTTTACT
Source organism: Amaurobius ferox (assembly GCA_951213105.1). Taxonomy (NCBI): domain Eukaryota; kingdom Metazoa; phylum Arthropoda; class Arachnida; order Araneae; family Amaurobiidae; genus Amaurobius; species Amaurobius ferox. The sequence continues at coordinate 156,186,199 of OX578135.1, read as the reverse complement.
GTGATATTTGAGATATGCTTGATTTGTATTTTTCAATTCTTTGCCTCCTCGGACTTAAGGACCAAAGGGGACTGATTTATTGCGAAACATACGCTACTTATTACTAAGTTTTTTATTTCTTGCTCATATTTATCATTGCTTGTACTTCTGAAGAACACGGCATACATTACCTTTATCATTGCTTGTTGTCTTTTCACCATTGTTAGTTTTTACTGTGATATTTGAGATATGCTTGATTTGTATTTTTCAATTCTTTGCCTCCTCGGACTTAAGGACCAAAGGGGACTGATTTATTGCGAAACATACGCTACTTATTACTAAGTTTTTTATTTCTTGCTCATATTTATCATTGCTTGTACTTCTGAAGAACACGGCATACATTACCTTTATCATTGCTTGTTGTCTTTTCACCATTGTTAGTTTTTACTGTGATATTTGAGATATGCTTGATTTGTATTTTTCAATTCTTTGCCTCCTCGGACTTAAGGACCAAAGGGGACTGATTTATTGCGAAACATACGCTACTTATTACTAAGTTTTTTATTTCTTGCTCATATTTATCATTGCTTGTACTTCTGAAGAACACGGCATACATTACCTTTATCATTGCTTGTTGTCTTTTCACCATTGTTAGTTTTTACTGTGATATTTGAGATATGCTTGATTTGTATTTTTCAATTCTTTGCCTCCTCGGACTTAAGGACCAAAGGGGACTGATTTATTGCGAAACATACGCTACTTATTACTAAGTTTTTTATTTCTTGCTCATATTTATCATTGCTTGTACTTCTGAAGAACACGGCATACATTACCTTTATCATTGCTTGTTGTCTTTTCACCATTGTTAGTTTTTACTGTGATATTTGAGATATGCTTGATTTGTATTTTTCAATTCTTTGCCTCCTCGGACTTAAGGACCAAAGGGGACTGATTTATTGCGAAACATACGCTACTTATTACTAAGTTTTTTATTTCTTGCTCATATTTATCATTGCTTGTACTTCTGAAGAACACGGCATACATTACCTTTATCATTGCTTGTTGTCTTTTCACCATTGTTAGTTTTTACTGTGATATTTGAGATATGCTTGATTTGTATTTTTCAATTCTTTGCCTCCTCGGACTTAAGGACCAAAGGGGACTGATTTATTGCGAAACATACGCTACTTATTACTAAGTTTTTTATTTCTTGCTCATATTTATCATTGCTTGTACTTCTGAAGAACACGGCATACATTACCTTTATCATTGCTTGTTGTCTTTTCACCATTGTTAGTTTTTACTGTGATATTTGAGATATGCTTGATTTGTATTTTTCAATTCTTTGCCTCCTCGGACTTAAGGACCAAAGGGGACTGATTTATTGCGAAACATACGCTACTTATTACTAAGTTTTTTATTTCTTGCTCATATTTATCATTGCTTGTACTTCTGAAGAACACGGCATACATTACCTTTATCATTGCTTGTTGTCTTTTCACCATTGTTAGTTTTTACTGTGATATTTGAGATATGCTTGATTTGTATTTTTCAATTCTTTGCCTCCTCGGACTTAAGGACCAAAGGGGACTGATTTATTGCGAAACATACGCTACTTATTACTAAGTTTTTTATTTCTTGCTCATATTTATCATTGCTTGTACTTCTGAAGAACACGGCATACATTACCTTTATCATTGCTTGTTGTCTTTTCACCATTGTTAGTTTTTACTGTGATATTTGAGATATGCTTGATTTGTATTTTTCAATTCTTTGCCTCCTCGGACTTAAGGACCAAAGGGGACTGATTTATTGCGAAACATACGCTACTTATTACTAAGTTTTTTATTTCTTGCTCATATTTATAAATTTTATATTTGCAATGGTGCTTAAATTTACTCATAGGGGCCATAAAAAATATTTGGCACTTCCAGTGCGGCTAACAGTATCTATGGATCGGTTTCGTGCTTTGAGAATTGAATAACCGATATCTGCAATGGCTGCAAGAAGATTTTCCATGGGCCACAATTTTGTAAACCTCTTGTTTGGAAATTCTAGGTTCTGTGACTACGAATGTTCAAATACTTTTTACTTTCAAAAATTTGATTTAGTTTTGCAAAGAAACATTACGAAATTCCAAAATCATTTTGCTTTTGATATTACTTATTAAGGAAATGACTTATTTGTTTATTAAAGTACTTATTTGTTTTATCGGTACTTATCGGGACCATGAAGTCAAACACGGCAATACGTAGGGATCACGCCAAATTCTGGTTTATACCGGTTGCTGATATCATGCATTGGACTCGTATCTCGCAGAATTTATGTGGCCAAACGTTACCGGTAGTGATAAATTTAATGAAATTTTACCGGCAATAGCTGAGTTTGGGCCGCCACAAATTTCAATGTAACACAATATTTTTTTGTTAAGTAAAGTTGATCAAACTCCATTATATACTAAATTTTAATCATTGTGTTTGTAGTGAATTTCTCGTATCGTATTATATCTTCAATGTTCGTGTTGGCGACAACTCGGAAAAGCAGTCGCTAACCCATGGTCCCTGTAACCGATAAGTACCGTTTTATCTTTCATCTCTTTTATAAAACATAAATCGATTGTGCATTTATTTTTTATACCCACTGTATTTCCAGTTTTTTACTTTCCCTGCAATACATGGTAATGTATAGGGAAAGTATTGGAATCATACCGAAAATCACAACTCGGGTTTTCGATGGATCTACACGTTTCGAGACCTCTAGAATACGAAAAGACTATTTTTAGCGTGACGTCTGTGTGTGTGTAAGTGTGTGTGTAAGTGTGTGTGTGTGTGTGTGTGTGCGTGCAATGTATGTATCCATTCTAACGAATGGACCGAATTTCATAAAATTTGGCAGGTAAGTCACTTGGGTGAGATCCTGGTGTTGATTAGTTTTTGGCAGAATTCGTAAAAACAGAACCCGCATTTTCTTGCGAAATGGCATGTAAAAATTTCATGTATCCACTCTAGCTAAAATACTAATTGACTAAATTTCACAAAATTTGGTAGATAAGTTACTTGTAGGATACTCTGGTACTGATTAAATTTTGGTACGATTCGGAAAAGAACAACCTGCCTTTTTATAGGAAATGGCCCGCAAAAATTTCATGTATCCACCCCAGCTAAAATACTAATTTACCAAATTTCACAAAATTTGGTAGATAAGTTACTTGTGGGACACTCAGGTGCTGATTAGATTTTGATACGATTTGGAAAAGAACAACCTGCCTCTTTTTACGTAATGTCCCGCTAAAATCGGCAAATTTAAAAAAAAAAGACTAAGTAGTGTATGCTCAAATGTATCAATTAAATTTTTGTTTTATACGCAATTTTTGACGAGGAAAATAATATAACACACTCCATTATACTTTAGGACTAACCGTTCTCAAGATATTTGAGATTTCTTGCATTTTTGTTACGCCGATTTCGAAAAAAATGTCCAATTACCAAATAAAAACAAAAAATGAATTAGAAATGCAAATTTAGTGTTATTTTGTGCAATTAAACTCAATTTAATGAATTATAAAAGAGATGAAGAGAACATGAATATGAGTCGGCAGGGAAAGTTATGTGCTGCCCACATCAGATTTTTTCTATTTTTGTCAGTTTCCACAAATCGAGATAGAATTGGATATCGTTGGAGCATGTTTCGTTATCTTAAGTGCACCTAAATTTATGGCTGCTATCGTGTTCTCGACATATCACTATATGAGCACTCTAATAATTATGATATATCATTTTAAGAGAATGTAATGTGCTTGCTCATAAATGAATGAACATGAATTTTTTTGAACAAATCTCTATGATTTCATTTTAAATTATGTAATGTTAGTTCTAGTAATGTGGCAACTCATGCAAAAGCACATTTTTTTTAAATTGGTAAATTAATTAAGGATGATCTGATAGCAACTAAAACGATTTTGAATACTTTTGATTGCTCATGCAATTGTTTTGAGAACATATTTTTTTCCTCGAAAATTTTAGAATTCTAGATTTTGGCGTTTTGATAATCACTGAACACATTTGTAACACCTTCGAAAAGAAGTCCGTCTACTGTGGTGAGTACATAACTGAAGAACGAATTCACTGAGATATTCTGTTTAGATACATTGCAAAAACTAGAACTAGATATAATTTTTATAACTTCTTATGATTGGAAACTTCAATTAATTGAAATTATGGAAATTAAGATTTTTATAGCATATTGTCTATGGAGAAACATAATATCTAAGCGGTAATAAAACGTGTTATTATTTCCCAATAGTATAACTCATAAAAATGCAGTTATTGAGTAGTAGTAAGAACTAGATGAATACGCTTTGAATATCAGTGTTAGCAAATCTCAAACAATAAAAAATTTTAAATAATTTGACTTTTCAGTGAGTCTTACCAAATTTCAAGTATCTATTCACTTTAGAGTAGGTATTTCTCATTTATTCACTCAATCGAGCATTTCGGTACGCGCCTCCTTTAAAATGTCAAACATTGCGACACTGTAACTTTCTTCCTTTAATTTTTCATCATAGGGTCTATCCTGTTACCACAATTTAAGTTTCTATATCACTACTAATTTATTTTTCCCGAATAGTTTATATTTAGAAAAGTTTAGATATTTTGTACCTATTCAATATTAAATTGTAGTATACTTCGAATTTTTCAGTTGATTTTATCGAAATGCGTCAAATTGAGCGTCTGTGTCTCGCTTAAAAGAATACGTTTCTTAATTATTCGGTAAATTGAACGGTTTGGCATGCAGCACTCCTTAAAGTAACAATTATTGGAAAAATGAAACTGTACACATTCAACTAATCGAACGATCTACCATTAAGCCAAATTTCTACTCTTTATATTATTTCCTACATTTTTTTTTTATCATTTCGGTATTCAAACGTTTTGGTGTGGCCCTTTCAAGCAAACATATTTGAAAAAAAAATTTCGGAGGGGGGTAGGGCAATAGAAGGACTGACCTGTGTGCCACTTTGCGAGTCTCTATCTATTCTGGACCTGCCTGAAAAGGCGTGACAGATGGGTAGACAGACGGACACTTGAGAATTGATATATATATATATAATATTTTATAGTCGTTTTTGATTATGTAACTAATTTAAAGCTGAAATGTGCAAGTTGCGCAAACTGTACAAAGTACTTATAAAATGACTACTTATGTCATTATTTAACTTTATATTATTACCTTTTAAAGATAAAAGCCGAGAATTTGGCCAAAGAAACCAGACACCTCGATAAAGACACAACGAGTCATGTCACCCTCTACTACGCAAAATGCAATTGCAAGATACTGGTTAAAAGAACACACAATCCATTAAAAATCTGTGAAATTAATAAAGACAGAATAATTACCGAAATAATTACAAGACTAAGAACTAGAACGATTACAAGACTTAAGAACTAGAACAATTACAAGACTAAGAACTAGAACGATTACAAGACTAAGAACTAGAACGATTACAAGACTAAGAACTAGAACGATTACAAGACTAAGAACTAGAACGATTACAAGACTAAGTCATTACAGAAAATTAACAGCGATTGAAAATTAACCTTTTGCTTACGGGTGGGACAGTGTCCATCCCAAACGAAGAACCTCTCAAAAAGACAGGTATTTGACATACCCTATCCCGAACAGTGGGAGCCCCCTTTGCAGGCATTGGCGTCCGTGGACGCCGTTTGGGATGGACACTGTCCCACCCGTGAACAAAAGGCTAACAGCTACGGAACAGGAACTTATAGTTATTGTAGAAATTGCTCAGAGACAGAACTACCCTTAGGCCATTTTTTCACCTGTCCAGCCATTATAGCGGTATTGCAGAATATTGATGCAGAATATGAATATTTCCATGGTAAAAATTATACTCAGATTTAACCATTCCAAGATCGTAAGCAGATATGCAGAAGCTGTCGTATCTGCTTGCGAATCTATTTAAAACCTGACTCAAATGGACACGACACCAACCATCTTTTTAAAGACGTGATTCGGCTTCAAAAGTATTTTCTAAATCAAAAAATTAGAACCCTACTCTAGTTCAACCTTGCCGAAAATCAATAAATTTCTTAAATTCACCGATTAAATTCGCGTCAAATTTCGTTTCGATCCTTCCGAAAGATATCGTTGAGCAGGGTCGCACATACAGACATGAAAATTATCGCTCAAATGCAGAAATGGGTTGGATTCCATTTTGTTTACAAAATAGAGACAGCACTTGTTTCAGTATGTGTGAAAATCATAACCTACCGATGTATAGGCATGAAGGGTTTCAATTTAATAACTAGGCAGAGCACTTTCTTAGTTCCAAGGAAGAAAGGACCTGTAATGGAAAAGTTTCTTTCATGGAAGGATCAAATACAACGGTCGCATTTGATCATTGGATCAGTACACATTGTATTTTACCCGATGAAGAGGCTTGTATAACTCCCTAAAATAATTATAGCCACCTAATAATAGTTATATATTAATTGTGACTACATTTTATAGTTTCATGTAGAAAGGATTTCTGTTCAGGCTATAAAATATTTTATGTAGCCTAAACTCTGTAGATTATCTGTAACATTCTGTTACACATATAAAAACGAATTATTCCAGTTTATAAGTGATAGAAAATGTCGAGAATTAAATTTTGCTTTTTATAGTTCGATGCAGAAAGCAACTTCAAATCCACAGACTTTAAAATTCTTATTTCCTCATACTGTAGAATATAGTCACTGTAAAACATTTGCAAGCATGTTGCTGAAAGTTTTAGGGGAATCAACTGTCCGAAATGGGTAGTTAGGTTCCTGATAGTTATGATCGCATATATATAAAAATACAAAAATAACGCTTCGGCAGACGATAATCAGCTGAATATCTTGGAAATGGAATTTTCATGAACACCTGTCATCGTGGCTTTTCTTATCAGTTTGCCAAAATTATCAATAAAGCATCTGAAAAAATCTGATGTGAGCAGCACATGACTTTCCTTATATAATGCTGTGAATTTACTACTTTTACAGTAAAAAAAAAAAAATCTGACGTGGACAGCACATGACTTTCCTTGCAGACTTATATTCACTTTCTCTTTATTTTAATTAAATTTAATTAACTTTTAATTTAATTTTCGTTCTCATTTGATAACTGGACTTATTTTCAAGGGTGGCGTATAGAAAATACAAAAAAACTAAAAATATCTCGAGAACGGTTAGTCCTAGTGTAATGGGGGGGGGGGGTTGGTCTTATTCTTTTCTTCGTTAAATATTACGTATTAAAAAACATTTAATGGATATATTTGAGCATACGTAGGTTTTTATTTTAGATTTTGGCGATTTTTGCGGGCCATTTTGCAAAAGAAGGCGAGTTCTTTTATCCCGAATCGTACTCAAAACTAATCAGCACCAGATTCGCCCACAAGTAACTTATCTACCAAATTTTATGAAATTCGGTCCATTAGTTTTTTAGTTAGAGTGGATACAAAATCTGCACAGACAGACAGACACACAGACAGACACACAGACAGATACACAGACAGACACACACACAGACGTCACGCTAAAAATAGTTTTTTCGTATTCTAGAGCTCTCGAAACGCGTAGATCCGTCGAAAACTCGAGTTGCGATTTTCGATATGATTCTAATACTTTCCCTATACATTGCCATGTGTTGCAGGGATAGTTAAAATCTGATGTGGGCAGCACATGACTTACCCTGCAGACTCAAATTCATTTTTTCTTTATTTCTTTCATAAATCATTAAATTGAGTTTAATTGCACAAAATAACACTAAATTTGCATTTTTAATTCAATTTCTGTTTTTATTTGGTAATTGGACATTTTCCAAAAGTGGCATAACTAAATGCGAAAAATCTCAAATGTCTCGAGAACGGTTAGTCCTAGAGTAATAGAGTTGTTCTTATTCTTTTCCTCATCAAAATTACGTATAAAACAAGCATTTACTTAATATGTTTGAACATACGTAACTTTTTTTTAGTTTTTAGATTTTAGCGATTTTTGAGGGCCATTTCGTAAAACAAGGCGGGTTGTTCTTTTCCGAATAATACCAAAATCTAATCGGCTCTAGAGTATCCCACAAGTAACTTATCTACCAAATTTTGTGAAATTTGGTCAATTAGTATTTTAGCTAGATTGGATACATGACATTTTTTGCGGGCCATTTCGTAAAACAAGGCAAGTTGTTCTTTTCCGATTAATACCAAAATCGAATCAGCACCAGAGTATCGTACAAGTAGCTTATCTACCAAATTTTTATGAAATTTGGTCAATTAGTATTTTAGCTAGAGTGGATACATGAAATTTTTGCGGGCCATTTCGCAAAAAAAAGGCAGGTTGTTTTTTCCGAAATGTACCAAGGGTCTTATCTATTAAATTTTATGAAATTCGACCCTTTAGTTTTTGAATTAGAGTGGATACATACATTGCACAGACAGACAGACACACACAGACGTCACGCTAAAAATAGTTTTTTCGTATTCTAGAGGTCTCGAAACGTGTAGATCCGTCGAAAACTCGAGTTGCGATTTTCGACATGATTCCAATACTTTCCCTATACATACCGTGCAGATCCGTCGAAAACTCGAGTTGCGGTTTTCGACATGATTCCAATACTTTCCCTATACATACCATGTATTTCAGGGAAAGTAAAAAAAATAGGTTATTCTTATAGTAGATACTTATATTCTTTCCAAGACATTAAAATTTCATCAATTAGTCGACATTTTCATTGATTTAGCGTCATTTTTATCCATTTGGCGGGATTTTCGTTAATTTGGCAACATTTAAAAAGTCGCCAAGTTGGCAACATTCCTCCAAAATCTCGTCAAGCATTATGGACGGAGAAATGAGTTATTCTTATAGCAGATAAATGACTTGGCATTCAAATGCATACTCAAAGTATATTTTCTTATGAATGGAACGAGTTAGATCCAATTTATGGCATGATAATACATATGAAAAGTAAACATGTTTTTCAACAGTTAATATTTTTTTCTAATTTATGGGATTTTTTAATAAATTTATTTGAAAATATGGGCAATATCTCGTGAACGGTTCGTGCTAGCATTCTAAAGTTTGTCAATCGTTTTCTAACGAAAATTTACATAATGCCTGTTTGCGTAACTTCATTAAAGGTTTTTATTTTTTGATGATTTGTTCAATATTTCATTCGAAAATTTAGGGGGGGGGGGCGGTCTGAACATTCGATTGTGTTTAAGAACAATAGGCTTTCTGTATCATGGATTGTAATTTGTGTACCAAATTTCATTCGAATCGCTCCATTCGTTCGTGAGATATCGTCTCCACAGACTCAGTGACACACACATACTTTCACACACACACAGACACACACACACATACATCACCTCAAAAATGTTCGATTCGTGATCAGGGATTTTTGAAGCGTGTTCTCCCGTCGAAAACTCGAATTCGAATTTTCGACCCCGTCACAATACTTTCCTTATACATTATTGTATATAGGGAAAGTAAAAATGAGCAGAAATTGCAGAATGTTTTACAGAAAGTATTGTTTTCTAGAAAATTTTCGATTTCGAGATTTTGATGCCGATATATATTTTAGGCCATCCTAAACATGTTTTAATTAATTTTAGAGTTATATCCGCATGCATATCGTTTGTCTAGGGTCGATTTTTTCTCTTCACGATAGTTGCCACAAATAGTAATGGATGTTCACGAAACTTTATATCCAGTTTTGTTATTAGAAGAACTAGATAGAAAGTTTTGAAATCCGAGAGAAAATTTCCGAAATGTATCTGAAATTCTATATTTTCTTAATATAACAACATAGGACAGAATAATCACGAAACTTAGCAGTTTCGATCACTGTACCGAAAAATAGCCGCGATGCAATTTTTGTGTTCATGATGTCATTAGTATCGGTCTTGAGGGGGTGGGGGGAATTTCCCCAAGGCAATACATTGTTAAACTTGGTATAAATCAAAAGGGTTTTATCAAACCCTTTAAAATGACGTGTAACACGCTGTAATTGTGATTGTTTTGATAAACGATACAGATTTTGCAAAATTTTCCTTGCAAAATTTTTCGAAGTACATTGAGAAACTTTTTTGTGCATTAGACTAAAAGTATCATTTTAAAAAGATCTTTTGAGCTTACAGGAAATACACTAAATAGCTGTTCAAAACTTTATAAAATCATAAAAGTCCCATGATCTGAGCCCATCTCAATATAGTTAAGTTGTGTACATAAATTATGCATTGTAGGAAAAGCAAAAAATCACCGGGTAATTAGATAATTTAGATACCGATTATGTTAATACATAAATGCGTGCACTTTAATTTTAGAAAGCTTTCAATTTTTACCTTCCCCACATAGTATAAACGTGCATGTAGGTATAGAAGGGAATGTAGGTTGGTAAGAAAATTTGTAATGGTCACATCTCATTTGCATTCATACTATTTTTATCTAATATACGAGATTTTACAACGTCGCTGGGACGGCAGTGTTAAATTTTATTCAATGGGGAGGGGGAGATTCCACTTGATCTCTGAATATTGAAACCAGTGCTTTACCGTTTTAGTTAAAAGGGCTTAACAGGGAATGCTATATTTTATAACTTCAAAAGATTTTCAATGAGTTACTGTCGCAACACATATTACTTAATTCATGATAATGTATAGGGAAAGTATTGGAAAAGGATTCATAATCGAAACGGTTTTTCGACGGATATGCATTTTTCTTTCATTTTAAAACACGAATGTATTATTGTATTATTTTTAGCGTGACACGTGTGCCTGTCTGTGTGTGGGTTTGTGCAACATACATATCCACTCTAGCTCAAATACTAATCAACGAAATTTTTTTAACATTTGGTAGGTCAGTCGCTTGTATATTACCATGGTGCTGATTAAATTTTTGTACGATTTGCAAAAATGAAACCGGTCTCTTTATGCGAAATGACTTGCAAAAATAGTTAAAATCTGAAAATTAGAAACCAACTATGTTTAAATGTATTGATTAAATTTTTGTACGATTTGCAAAAATGGGAACCGGTCGGTCTCTTTATGCGAAATGACCTGCAAAAATAGTCAAAATCTGAAAATTAGAAATCAATTATGTTTAAATGTATTGATTAAATTTTTGTACAATTTGCAAAAATGGGAACCGGTCTCTTTATGCAAAATGACCTGCAAAAATAGTTAAAATCTGAAAATTAGAAATCAATTATGTTTAATTGTATTGGTTAAATTTTTGTACAATTTGCAAAAATGGCACCGGTCTCTTTATGCGAAATGACCTGCAAAAATAGTCAAAATCTGAAAATTAGAAATCAGTTATGTTTAAATGTATTGATTAAATTTTTGTACTATTTGCAAAAATGGGACCGGTCTCTTTATGCGAAATGACCTTCAGAAATAGTCAAAATCTGAAAAATTAGAAACCAACTATGTTTAAATGTACTGATCAAATTTTTGCACGATTTGCAAAAATGGGACCGGTCTCTTTATGCGAAATTGTCTGCAAAACTAGTCAAACTCTGAAAATTAGAAACCAATTATGTTTAAATGCATTGATCAAATTTAAGTGCTTGTTTCATACATTATTTTGGGCAAGGCTTCCAAGATATTTAGTTTTTTTCTTATGGGATTTTAAGGCGCTGGCAGTATTTTAAAATTTGCTAAGTTAATAAATTAAAAAGGAGACGTGATAATAATTGGATGTAATATCAAATAAGTATTCATTTAAACCCAATTTAATGGTTTATGGAGAAGAAAATGGTTGAGTCCGTAGAGGAATAGTGCGTTTCCCACATCAGATTTTTTTCTATCCTATTTAAACATCTTTTCTTACAAATATTTAGTAGGGAAAGGTGTTGAAGACCCAGACTGTCCCGCTCATCCTTAGGACATAGAGCAACTACTTGGACGGCCGGAGTAGGGGAAGGTGTATAGGATTGCTGAGCTCAAACATGAAACAGAATCTGGAATTGATGAAAATGTAGTATTTTAACATCCTTTTCAAATATTTTGAAATTCAGACCTCCTGCGTCATATGCAGTACCTTAAATATTTACATGAATCGCGCGCTCTCCGGAAATTGATGTTGAAAAATCACGATTTCATTTTTACCGAATACAAATATGTACTCTCTGGGAAAGTCTCTGATCTTGCAGCTTTTCTGCGACTGGGATATTTCTTTTTCTTGCAGTTTGTTTAGAAAGCGTAAGTTTGTAGTGTCAATATTTTTGTCTGGTCCCTTGGTCGCAGTGCTCACCAACCTCCGTTTGTGACGTGTATACACTGACATTTTAAATTCAGTAAATGCATTTGATATAAGAGAGCAGTTGTAGCTAAGGGGTTGGGCAGTTATCGTATTTAATTTTTGCTGATTTTCCCCATGTTTGATTAAAATCGTGCAATAACAATTAAAGTGCAATAATCTCATTAAAGATGTCATTCGATTAAGAAAAATACCATAATTTGTTTGACAATTTTTAATGTCATTCATTAAATTTTTTTTTCTCCCTTTCCGAAAACAGTGATGGCTAGCCTTTGCTTTGCCCGAGTTCTCTGCAAATGAATCGTATTTAACTTTAGCTATTGAAATAGTTGTACCCACTACTGTTTGAATTTGTTCATGATATAGAAAATACTTGAAACTCCACTCGACATTCTGATACATTTACATTCTATATGGTTTAAGTCTACGGGTTACGTTATAATCGGCATCAGAATACAAAAATTATCTTTTTAACACTTTACAACAAATTTGAAAAGTGTTTATGACTTTGTTCATTCTGTCTGTCTGTCTGTCCGTTAGCTCTATAACTGCCGTAAAAATGACTTAATCAAAATGAAATTTTAGTATGTTGTTCAGACGGTCTGTAGGACCTATGGGAATATAAATGAATAATATCACCCAATTAGTTTTGGATTGAACCCGGGTTGAAAAAATGAAATACATTGAGCCCTATGGGACCTAATTTTTCAAATATTTTTTAAGCGCATTTAAAATTCACAAATTGCTTCGAAAATGTTAGGTAATATTCAAATTGTTCCATGAAATATATAAAAAAAATTCAGCGAAATATATTCAGTAGTTTTTTAAATAAAAATTAAAATAATAATAACACCTCTTATATGAAGCGATCACGTGACCTTGATATGAAAAGATCACGTGACCCACTTTAAAATGATATATGGCATCCATCTTGTTTCAAAATCGTGATTTTTAAAGTTCTTTTTAATTCATATTGAGTGTTGTATCCGCCCTAAAACCACTTTATTTGTGCATAAATTTTGTGCATCTACATACTGAAACAACGCAATTACAATATATTTGAGTTTAAATGCTCATCCAAATTTGATTATTTCTACTACGAAGCCTATTTTTCACCTATGTAAAATGTAAACAGCAAAATATGTAGAATGAGTTGTATTAGAATTGCTGTATTTCTTTAACACAAAATCATTAGTTCATGGAGGCTGCATAGCTGATATGAATCAAATATTCATTGATTTTACAAAGAGAAGGACGATTTTTTTCGATGAAGTTTTACGCATAGAGTTTAATTACGTGTAGCTCCATGGTCTTAATTTTTAAATAAAAGAAATTATTATAGTATTGTGATGAATGACATGAATGGGAAATTATTTATGAATGAAATGCTGCTTTTATATAGAGAGCCAGGCGTGTTATTTTTCCTCTGACGTCATTTGAATGAATTTCAGTTGTTTTCGATGAGGTTTTCAAATATAATAAATTATCGTAGTATTATGATAATTCTAAAATTATTATCGGGGAATGTATCGCATTTTAGAGATGTTTAAACCAGGCAATTTATATTTCAATGCCGTCATTTTAATGAAGTTCATTTTTTTTCGATGAAGGTTTAAGTTTTCAAATATAATAAATTATTGTAGTATTATGATAATTCCAAAATTATTACCGAGGAATGTATCACATTTTAGAGATGTTTAAACCAGGCAATTTATATGTCAATGCCATCATTTGAATGACGTTCATTTTTTTCGATGAAGGTTTAAGTTTTCAAATATAATAAATTAATATAGTATTGTGATAAGTTTTAAAATATTACCGAGGATTGTATTGCATTTTAGACATGTTTAAATAAAATTGCATTGAAGTTGGAAAGTGTTTCATAATCAATGCTTTAAGCATGATTGATCTTTCTTGTTTTTATTAGCTTTCATTCGTAAACTGTTTTTTAGATTTTGTTTATAATATATTTTTAAAAAGTTATTTTTTAAGTTATCAATTTTTCAATTATCATGTCGATAAATTACAAGAATTTGGCCAATCAGTGCGGATATATGCTATTTTAATAACATTTATATACATAACTGTCATTTTCTAGTATTGATTATAATAGTATACCATTTTTGTTACGGAAATACTTTCCCGTTTTCAAGTTGGAAGCAGTTTAAGATCGGGCAAATGGATGAATTTGGCTCATATGTGATAATATAAAGTATTTGGATGACATTCAAATTCACGGCGTAGGCCTAGTTATCAATTTTCTTTCCTATACTATGTTCTATAATCATTGTTTCGGGAATTAATATTATTTTCCACAGGAAATAGTGCTTTGAAAATATTAAAATTCGAATCATTCGAGCTAAGTCATGCAAATGATTACAAATTCTATCGAGTTCTTTCTTTTTATATAACGTATTGGCACATAAAATTTGATAGCTATACGTGCAATCATTCTTGAGTTATCGTGATTATGTGTTCATTCATTCGTTCACACACACACACACACACATTCTCAAAATAGACGCAGGAAATCTTAAAACACACTTATACGCCAAAATTTGAACTTTTTAATTTTTAATTAAAAAACACTTAATAGTATGAGATAGTAAACATAGTTAATTGATGTTTAACCATTGTATATGTTTGATGTTTAGCCATTTAAGTATTGTGTATTGAAAATATAAATGTCCGACGCCTCTCATTTTGATAGTTTTCAAAATCTGGATCATCCTTAAACTTTTGCTTACGGGTGGAACAGCGTCCATCCCAAACGAAGAACCTCTAAAAAAGACAGGTATTTGACATACCTCTTCGTTTGGGATTCTTCGTTTGGGATGGACGCTGTCCTACCCGTAAGCAAAAGGTTAAGGATGATCCAGATTTTGAAAACTATCAAAATGAGAGGCGTCGGACATTTATATTTTCAATACACAATACTTTAATACTTTCCCTTCTTTATATACTACTATGTATTGTAGGGAAAGTAAGAGAAAATGGAGCGCATATTTTTACAGAAAAATTAAGTAGATTTTCAGTATACTTTTGTCTCTCACTTGTTTGGGTTTTTTCAAAGACAACAGCGGTTGCTAATGCTTTTTCAATTACCTTGATATAAATAATCGCGCCTCAAAGCGAGCCGACACATTAGCACCCGTCACGTGACCTGCGATTTTTTCCCCCTGTCCTGCGCGAGGCTCGCCGATGTCGCGAGAATAGTTTTACTCTGAGAATTCCTTTAATTGCAATCGCTTAGATTAGCCGCGAACAACAGCGGGAGTTCTTTAGAAGTATTTTCCCCCTATAAAATTTTTTATTTTCCGCCTATGTGCGTTAGATTGGGTTGTTTCGATGCCATATGGTTATCTGAAGCTCAATGAATGGGAGAGAAAATTAAATTGACAGTACTTTAGATTGTGTTCCCTTTGCAGACAATACTATCTATGGATCAGTTTTGTGTTAATCAAAGTAAGGATATTAATCTTATGCACCTTTAATAGGTTGTTGTTCATTGACTGTGACGATCTTATCTTCGCCGTTTCAGCTTCGTGCGACCTAAGCTCAATTCTTTTTTGAAAAAAAGAAATGAAAAATTGAAGATGTTTGTTTAGTAGGACTGAATGTGAGCTCCAGAGATGTTCGCAAAATTGTTGCATGTAGCGAGTTTTCTTGCTGTCATTGCTAGTATCACTATTCCATGATGGATTCTTATCCGGAACGGTCTTATCTCTGAAACGCTGTTGATTTTCGATTTTCTTGGAATTCATGGGCGCATGGACTTGGTCTAGTTTAGGACTAAGCCAAGCGGAATTAGAAACAATAACTAGTCCCCACTGACGAGTACATAATAAGCGTGAAACCGGGCCATGGACGATATTATCTAAAATGAAAGCGAAACATGCCATTGCTATCTAAATTGGGAGCGAAACCATTCCATAGATATTACCATCTACATCGGAAGCTAAACTGGTCCATACATACTGTTATCTACAATGGAGTGAAGCCGGTTTATTGACGTCGTTATCTACAGTGGGAGAGAAACCCATTCACGAACGTTATCTGCAATGAGAGCAAGATTTTATCTTTTGAGAACGCACCATATAAGTGGGTTCAGTAAGAATAGCAATATTTAGTTTATATAGAGTAAGTAGACATAGGCGCATAGTCAGTATCTTGGAAAGAGGTGGGTTGTCGATTGAACGGGGGAGAGGTCAGAGTAATAGGCAGTTAACCAGTACGGAGCCAATGGAGAATCTGTGTAGCTAGTTTGTGTAGAGTTGTTGTTGTTGTTGAGACCCAGACCGTCCGACCTACCAGAAAGGTGTAAGGTCTGTATGGACAGCCGGGAAGTGCCACCCAATTTAGACCGGAACCCAGTGGGGGAGGCATCCACAGGGACCGTACCCTCCTTCCCCTACCACCAACCTCTCGGAAGGACTTACGGACCCACATGTTTAACGTGATCGTACTCCGCATGAACACGGCGGCATTTGTGGTAGCGTGCAAATCTAGCGCGCAAACCACGGGGATACCGCACCCGAGATGGCCAACAGCACGCGGTGTTCCGAGGTGGTCACCCACCAAGTACTAACCGCGCCCGATGCTGCTTGACTTCGGTGATCTAACGAGAACCGGTGTTTTCAGCACGGTACGGCCGTTGGCCTAGTTTGTGTAGAGTGTCGCTGTAGATGATTTTAATGTAACGCCATGCTTAACGTAGTTTCTATAGTAGTTATATGAGTATATTTCGAAAGAATCTATATGTCTTTGTTAACCTTATCTTGCTACTCATATTTTTGAAACGCTACTACTACTCTGGCTGAACATTCACCCACACTTTTAATAGTTCTAATTAACGTTAATGGAATGTAATAACTACTACCTTTTATATAAATAAGAAAAAATATGTTTTTTAAAAATTTAATTTTGCCCTTATTTTAACAAAATGTTGTACAATTTGTTTCAATTAAAATGAAAATATCTGCAAGATAGACATTAAGATATTTTCGCGATTTGCATCATGGGTAAATTTTTACTCACAGTAGATAGATAGGGATAGATTGGCAGGTTCATGATTGGAAAAGAGCACACACTTTCATGTTGGCCTGATCATATAACAATGTAAACAGAGATGATGGTTTAATCCTTAATGCCACTCCCCATTTTTATTACTTTCGATAATTATATAGTATAATGTATAGGGAAATTATGATACGGTCGAAAATTCGAAATCTAGTTTTTAGCGGGCAAAGTAGAAATTTTAAGCGGCGGAATTTCAAGCATCCTTGAACTCGAATCGAACATTTTTGAGGTGATGTCTGTGTATCTGTATGTACGAACGAATGGAGCCCTTAAGACCTTTGAAAGTCATTTGGCATGATTATTATAATGAGTGAATTTTAGAACCCTATGGATTTAAACGCAATCGTAGGTTCGACCCCTAATTTTTGAATGAAATTTCTGAAAAAATAATTAATTAATCAAGATATTCAATAGGTTTAAATAAATAATCATTTCATACGCACGCAGTGTCTCAGTATAAAACGAATGACACATTTTATAATGTTAGCATGAGCCGTTCTCGAGATATTGCACCTTTTTCAAATAAATTCAGAAAAAAAAAAGAAATTAAGAGAAGTAGCCAGTATCCAATATGTTCACTTTCTATATGCAGTAAAACTATTAACAGTATTCTCTTGGATCTAGTTCGTTCCATTCGCGATAGAAAATACTTTTTGTAATAGTTTCATATTTTGACGCCAAAGAATTTGCCAATAGCCAGTTATTTAATAGAATATTAAATAAATGTCAATTGCATGTGGATACGGATTTTGCACGTTAATACGAACTCTGTTTGGACTAATAAGAAGTTAAAAGCGCCCAATTTCAATTTAAGTAGGGTGTTAATTCAATTTCCAAAAACTTTGTGCAATGGAACTTGTGCATCATAATTTCACTGTGAAAGAAGTAAAGTATTTGCACTGTGTAGGGAAAGTCAGGTGCTGTCCACATTGTGTTTTTTAGCCGTTTTTACAAAGCCAAATAGCACGAAATATATAAGGTAGGATAAAAAAATTTGGAGGCTGTGCTGATATCTCCAACCCTGTAGTCGTTCGCGTTCGTCGAAATAGGAAATCGCATTTGAAGAACAACGTGCGAATATCAAATTCTGCCAGCGTTTGGGGAAATCGCCAACAGCACCTGCTGCAGCAGGTGCAATGTTTCTGTTGGCAATTTCCCCAAACGCTGGCAGAATTTGATATTCGCACGTTGTTCTTCAAGCGCCATTTCCGATTTCGACGAACGAGAACGACTACAGTTCACTGACACGCATTGTCTGGAAAAACACCTGCTTCTTCCTTTTCCACATCTCGCGTCACATGTACCTCTACGCCACGGTAAAATAGTTCCCCTCTCCTCCAATCAGGGTTGGAGATATCAGCACAGTCTCCGAACTTTTGATCCTACCTTGTATTATATTGTATGAGATTAGTTTATATGCTGCCAAACAAGTTAGCAAAATAATTTGATATTTTGAGGTGAAGTCTATGGTCCGATATCCATCTGAAATCAGAGCGAAAACTAAAAGTTATAAATAGTTTTGCGAGTCATTTGTAACCCTTTGAAATCCCTACAAGGATATAGTATAATTGGATTTTAGATCATGTTCACAGTTTACGAAATATTGTGTTTATAATTCAATATTTTGAGAAGGTGGTATTAATTTCAATGTTTTAATATTGCTAACAATTTTAAGCATTTGGCTCTAATTTCGATGCTTTGAATTGTTTTGAAACTGTCTAAAGAAGACAAACTACTCACAAAGAAATAATGTCATTCACGAAATTTCGGCTCCGTCGGACTGGAGCCACTGCCGATTTCTTTATATAGTTTTTTTTTTGTAAAATTTTCAACATTTTAGCCCCTGAATGATAGTAATTTCATTCTAGAAAATAAATAATAAACATATGTGCACATATATAAGTAAAACCAATATCTCTTTCTCTCAAGCATGACGACAATTTTGACCCAATATCCCCAATTTTGTGACTTTTGGGAAATGCCACAAGTTTGGAGATAATTCAATATATCTGAATGTAAATTTTAATTTCTTTGATAATCCTTTTTACTTTCCTTATATACATAATGTATAAGGAAAGTATTGTGACGGGGTCGAAAATTCGAATTCGAGTTTTCGACGGGAGAGCACGTTTCAAGCATCCCTGATCACGAATCAAACATTTTTGAAGTGATGTCTGTGTGTGTCAGTGAGTCTGTGGAGACGATAACTGACGAACGAATGAACCGATTCGAACCAAATTTGGTACAAAAATCACAATCCATAAACACTGGAAGCCTATTGTTTTTATACGTAATCGAATGTTCAGAACCCCCTAAATTTTCGATAAAAATTTTGAAAAAATCGTCAAAAAATCAAAACCACTAATAAAGTTACGCAAATTGACATTTCTTATGTAATTTTTCATTAGAAAACGATTGACATAAATTTTAGAACGCTAACATGAACCGTTCTCGAGATATTGCACATTTTTCAAAAATATTATCAAAAAGTCATATAAAATGAAAAAAAAATTTCCTATTGAGAAACATGTTCACTTTTCATATGTAATACCATGCGATAAATTGGGTGACATCATTCTCGTGGATCTAGCGCGTTCCATTCATGAAAAATGATACTTTGAGTAATACTTTTGTATTTGAACGCCAATAGTCATTTATATGCTGTAAGAACAACTTATTTCTTCGTCCATAACGTTTGGAAAGATTTTGGCGACGAATTTGGCGGAATGTCGCCAACTTGGCGACTTTTTGAAATGTTGCCAAATTAACGAAAATCTCGCCAAATGGATAAAAATGACGCTAAATCAATGAAAATGACTACTAATTGTCGAAAATTCAATATCTTGGAAAGAATATTAGTATCTACTATAAGAAAAACGTATTTTTTACTGTAAAAGTAGTAAATTCATTACATTATATAAGGAAAGTCATGTGTTGCCCACATCAGATTTTTATTTTCTTTGACAATCCTTACACTTTTAATTTATCTGCTTCATATTGCGATTTTGAAATGCAACAAGCTTCTGTTGAATTATAAAACACCTTTTGTTACGCCACAATTATATAAAAAAGAAGGAACCAATGTAAATGCAAAACAAGCAATATCTACACCCGTATTTACATATATACACTTTAGAATATTTCATGGAGGATATAGTAATATTTTGCTGCTGCGCATAAAAGCAGACGTGCAGCAAAATATGGGGAGTGCATGAAAGATGAGTAATGGTGGAGATAAAATCGCCCATCTTGTTTGAAATAGCTAAGAAAATGTCTTAGTATTGAGTTTTTGATGAGAAATATCTTTAAACGCATCACTTTAAGCTCACTTAAACATTATCGGTAAACTCATTTCTGTAAGGCATGAAAAATGCACTTGCGGACACCATATGGAACTTGTACGTTCGACATACTTAAGATATGTCATTACCTTTCTTACGCTTGGCGAGAAGTTTGGTGAACTTGGTGATACATTTGACGACATTGGCAGCAAATGTGTCTCAATATTGCGAGTTCGGCGAATTTTGTAAAATTTCAATTGATGTAAGATGACAATGATTTTATGTTTCTGGAAATGTGATTTCTAGGATAATCTCTGGCCTTTCGTTGCAAGTAATTTTATATTCCGGA
Organism: Amaurobius ferox; assembly: GCA_951213105.1. NCBI lineage: Eukaryota > Metazoa > Arthropoda > Arachnida > Araneae > Amaurobiidae > Amaurobius > Amaurobius ferox. The sequence goes on along the minus strand of OX578135.1, from coordinate 156,165,218 downwards.
TCCAAAATATAACGAGTTTAATTACTTTAATAATACTTGCATTGGAATATTTCCTGCACTCAGCTTCATTTCCCGATTTTTTTCTTTTTTTTTATCAAAATCCATCATGTAGTTCAGGAGATATTTAAGTTAGAATCATGTATTTCTTCTTTTTCGACCCAGACCGTCCGACCTACCAGAAAGGTATAAGGTATTTATTTGGACGGCCGGGAAGTGCCACCCAATTTAGACCGGAACCCAGCGGGGAAGGCATCCACAGGGACCGTACCCTCCTTCCCCTACCACCAACCTCTCGGAAAGACTTACTGACCCACATGTTTAACGTGATCGTACTACGCATGAACATGGAGGCAGTTTTGGCAGTGGCAGGAATCGAACCCAGGTCGTCCGAGTGCAATTCCCGCGCGCTAACCACTGGGCTGTCACTCCCCAGAATCATGTATTTGAAAATGTTCTCTTACGTATTTGTTGGTTGGTGTCCATTAGAGTTAGGTTTTAAGTAGATACATGAACAGATATGACAGCCTCTTCAATTTGAATGATTAAATCTGAGTATAGTTTTTCATGTGGAAATTCATCAATATTCTGCAATGTCGCTATAACGACTGGACAGGTAAAAATATGTTTTGGGAATAATTTCGTCTCTGGGCAATTTCTACAGTAACTATGAGTTCCTGTTCCGTCACTGTAAATTTTCAATATTCTGACACAGTGATGAATTACACAGCTCAAACTGCTTCAGATGGAAACTTCACTTTTTTTCATACCCATGGGACATGATCAATAAGTCATGAGAAAAATCTAAAATCTTGGAATTTTTTGTTTAAACGTTCTTTTAGCTATAACTCGAGAATATCTAGACATACAAAATTCGTTTTTCTACCGTCCTGTGAAGAAAAAAGTATCCCTCAGATTATTTTTAAATTCAATTCTTTATACAGTTTTTTGATCCCATTTCTAACCATAGTAACATCGTTACGCTTCAAATACTGAAATCATCTGAATGTTCTTCTAATCAAACTACTGAAAATATTTTTTTTCATTGATTGATTTTTACATTAAAATGTCTGTAAACGTTGAAAATAAGGCATCATACATTAACCAGATTGGACTAATCGATTGATATTTTGTTGTAGTTAATGAAGTCAGCTCATATTGTTTCTGAAAGCGTTTCCCCCCCCCCCCCCCTATTATTTTTTCTTTTTTCTCGTATTATATTCTTTTTTAACCTAATCTGAGCCCCAGTCAATTATTTAGTTGCTTGATTGATGAACTCAACATTAAAACTCAATTACTATCCTTGTTATTTTCTTCTTGATTACTACCTTATTCCATCATAATTTTCTACTTTCTTTCCTTTTCAAGGGTTTGACTATTTTCTCCCCTTTATACTCTTTTATTTTTAACACTTAACAACTTAGTTAAAAAGTGTTTATGACTTTGTTCATTCTGTCTGTCTGTCCGTTCGCACGATAACTGCCGTAAAAACGACTTTATCAAAATGAAATTTTAGTATGTTGTTCAGACGATCTGTGGGGCCTATGGGAATATAAATGAATAATATCACCCAATTAGTTCGGTACTGAACCCGGTTTGAAAAAATGAATGCATTGAACTCTATAGGATCTAATTTTTCAAACATTTTTTAAGCGAATTTAAAATTCACAAATTGCTTCGAAAGTTTAAGGAAATATTCAAATTATCCCATAAAAATATTAAAATAATTTTAGCAAAATATACTTAGTAGTTTTTTTAAATAAAAATTAAAATAATAATTACACCCATATTATATGAAGATATCACGTAACCCACTTGAAAATAAAATATGATATCCATCTTGTGTCAAAATCGTAATTTTTAAAGTTCTTTTTAATTTATATTTAGTGTTGTAATCGTCCTAAAACCGCTTTATTTTTGCTCAATTTATGTGCATCTATATTTTCAAACAACGCAGTTACAATATATTTGAGTTTAAATGATCAATGCCATCCATCTTGTGTCAAAATCGCGATTTTGAAAGTTTTTTTTTCATTTATATTTTGTGTTATAATAGTCCTAAAACCGCTTTATTTTTGCTCAATTTATGTGCATCTATATTTTCAAACAACGCAGTTACAATATATTTGAGTTTAAATGATCAATGCCATCCATCTTGTGTCAAAATCGCGATTTTGAAAGTTTTTTTTTCATTTATATTTTGTGTTATAATAGTCCTAAAACCGCTTTATTTTTGCTCAATTTATGTGCATCTATATTTTCAAACAACGCAGTTACAATATATTTGAGTTTAAATGATCAATGCCATCCATCTTGTGTCAAAATCGCGATTTTGAAAGTTTTTTTTTCATTTATATTTTGTGTTATAATAGTCCTAAAACCGCTTTATTTTTGCTCAATTTATGTGCATCTATATTTTCAAACAACGCAGTTACAATATATTTGAGTTTAAATGATCAATGCCATCCATCTTGTGTCAAAATCGCGATTTTGAAAGTTTTTTTTTTATTTATATTTTGTGTTATAATAGTCCTAAAACCGCTTTATTTTTGCTCAATTTATGTGCATCTATATTTTCAAACAACGCAGTTACAATATATTTGAGTGTAAATGATCAATGCCATCCATCTTGTTGTTGTTGAGATCCAGACCGTCCGACCTACCAGAAAGGTGTAAGGTAACTGTTTGAACGACCGGGAAGTGCCACCCAATTTAGACCGGAACCCAGTGGGGGAGGCATCCACAGGGACCGTACCCTCCTTCCCCTACCACCAACCTCTCGGAAGGACTTACGGACCCACATGTTTAACGTGATCGTACTCCGCATGAACACGGCGGCAGTTCTGGCAGCGGCGAGAATCGCCCGCAAACCACTGGACTGCCGCGCCCGAAAAGAGCCAACAACACGCGGTGTTCCCAGGTGGTCACCCACCCAAGTACTAACCGCGCCCGATGCTGCCTGACTTCGGTGATCTAACGAGAACCGGTGTTTTCAGCACGGTACGGTCGTTGGCCTGCCATCCATCTTGTGTCAAAATCGCGATTTTAAAAGTTTTTTTTTCATTTATATTTTGTGTTATAATAGTCCTAAAACCGCTTTACTTTTGCTGAATTTATGTGCATCTATATTTTCAAACAACGCAGTTACAATATATTTGAGTTTAAATGATCAATGCCATCCATCTTGTGTCAAAATCGCGATTTTAAAAGTTTTTTTTTCATTTATATTTTGTGTTATAATAGTCCTAAAACCGCTTTATTTTTGCTCAATTTCTGTGCATTTACGTTCTAAAACAACGCAATTACGATATATTTGAGTTTAAATGATCATCCAACTTTGATTATTTCTACAACGAAGCTGAATTTTCACTTATGGAGAATGTAAACACATAAAGATGAAGGATGAGTTGTATAAGAATTGCTGAATTTCTTGAACGCAAAATTATTTAGCTCTGGAGTCTGCAATATAGCTGATATGAATGAAACATTCATTGATTTTACATAGGGAAGCAGACTATTTTTTCGATGAAGTTTTAAGGATAGAGTTAAATTACTTGTACCTCCATGGTTTTAAGTTTTTAAATAAAATAAATTATTGTAGTATTGTGATAAATGAAAGGAATGCAATAAAAGTATATGAATGAAATATTTACAGCTTTTGAATAGAGAGCCAGGCGATTTATGTTTCAATGACGTCATTTGAATAAAGTTCATTTTTTTCGATGAAGTTTTAAGTTTTCAAATAGAATAAATTATTGTAGTATTACGATAATTTTAAAAATATTACCGTTGAAGGTATCGCATTTTAGAGATGTTTAAATAAAATTGCATTGCTGTTGGAAAGTGTTTTACCATCAATGCTTTATGCATGATTGATCTTTCTTGTTTACCAATTATTTAACGGTTCATGTGTTTTTTCTTTGCTTTTTAAATCTCGTATCAATGTTTAAGAAACGATTCTCAGTGCCAGTTATCCTTGTCTTCGTCTGCTGGTGAGGGACCCTAGCCCCGGTGATGATATGTTTATGGGTGTTTTTTCAAGTGCCGATACCACCCATCTGCGAATTTTTTTAGCTATGTGTGTCCTAGATTGCTCATCGTTTGCCTCTTCGCAGTTCGCTCCCAATTTTTTTTGTTAAGAACACATACTGTCCGAACTGTTCTGCTTTAGACTAAAGACGGAGGCTTATAAAGCTCTCGAAAGAAACATTTGTCGTCATCTTACATATGAGTGCTTTAAACAAGGAAATAGTAAGTTCTTGCCTTACAAGCAGCAGTCATTTTAGTGTTATGAAATATTGTATTTCGTACAGCAAATTCTAAGTTAACGGTTGGTTGGTTGATTAGGGTTTTTTGGCAAAAGATTAAAAGAGGATATGATGCGCCAGACATATGGTATCGAAATAGAGATTGGCAAGGAATAAAAACTATTTAAGATAAAAGGGTGATAATGTGTGAATAGAATATGACAATGGAAGATGTATAACGATGGAAACAAGATGAAAAATGGCTAAAAGGTTATAGAAGGTGCAGCTAAATAGGATGGAAAAAACCGATGTCCAACAAGAATGGGAAAAGCCCCAAATGAAGATTTTCTCCAATCAATTATGGCAAAATTATAGTGTAAGTCTTGAAATGTTCAAAACGAAACTGTTTATATTTAGTACAAGTAATTAAAATATATTTTACACTCGCTGAGGTTTGACAATCATTGCAAGAGGGTAAATTGGGGGGGGGGGGGGGTAAAGGGAGTCATTAGTAATTGGAAGTTAAAGGTGCTATGTCTTCCGTGCCTGTGGGTAAAACGAGTGTGATCAATGCGCGAACGAGTTTAAATTACATAGAGTTTCTTACATTGGAAACTAGTCCATTTTCGTACTAAGGGCTTTATCTCGTGCAACTTGTTATGAGATTGCTGGTTCCAGGAATGCTGCCATTTGTCATAAATATTTTTGAAACGAATTGTTTGATGTCAACGAATTGCTTTATAATTCATAGCCATCTTAGATGATAAGAGTTGTAACGACCTCAATGAATCAGTATAAATAATGTGCTTTTTTAAATTTTAATGAGAGATGAAGATCAGAGACTGGTATATTGTCATAATCTCAGCAGTAAATATTGAGCAAGCTCCATACAGTTTAAAAGACTTTACAAGTTAACGGAAATATACGTAAAATGTGCTCTTTTTATGCATTAATTTGAAACGGCTTTTCATATTTAGAACTTTTATTAAAAGTACTAGGAGGCTCTACACCCCCGCTCTTTGACGTTCACCAATCTTGCGAAGGTGAGTCGGGAGACTTCACCTTCTATTTGCTGGCGCGAGCTCTTTCGTTCCGCCTGCTACTTCCGCGCAATACTTCCGTTGGGACCGCTCTTTGTTCGCTGGTACTCACCAATCCCAGATTTCGTTTCGTGAGCTATACGTTTTGCCACTTGATCTTAATACAGTAACAGAAAATCGCGTTTTCTTTGCTTAAATCAATAATTTAAATATTACTTCTTCTGAAATGGCAACAACGTTATTTTTATCATATTGTAACCAAAATAGGAGCTGACACATGGCAATATATTTTAAATTAGAATATCAAATTTCAGATCATTTAATGCCATAGGTCATGCGTTATCCTTGACAGAAAATCGCTCAAATTTAAAAAGAATTTGTCAGCGGCGGTTGCATCTAGCTTTTTAACACTTTCCAATATAGTTGAAAAGTGTTTAACTTCGGTCATTCTGTCTGCCTGTCCGTTCGTACAATAATTGCCGTAAAAATGACTTTATCGAAATGCTAATTTAGTATGTTGTTGAGACGGTCTGTGGGACATATGGGAATGTAAATGAATAATATCACCCAATTAGTTTTTTGGATTAACCCGGGTGGAAGAATGAAATACATTGAACCTTATGGGATCTAATTTTTGAAACATATTTTAAGCAAAGTGAAAACACGCAAATTGCTTCAAAAATTTTAGGAAATATTCTAATTATTTAGAAAATATTCTAATTACACTCATGATATATGAAGAGATCACATGACTTATTGCAAAATAAAATATGGCAACCATTTTTTTTATCTGTGTAAAGATCGTGATGTTTAAAGATTGTTTAAATTTATATTTATAGTGTTGAATCCGTCCTAAAACAGCTTTATTTTCACTTTATTACCTGTGTATCTAAATTCTGAGCCAACGCATTTACAATATTTCTTATTTTAAATGATCACTAAACTTTGATTATTCCTACAACGAAGTCTAAATTTAATGCTATAATATAGCATTTCAGAATGTAAACAAATCAAGCGATTTTAAAGTGAGTTATATAAGAATTACTGAATAATTTTTCAAGCAAAATTATTTACTCTGGAGCCTGGAATATAAGTGATACGAATGAAATATTCATTGATTTTACATAGAGAAGAAGACGATTCATATTTTAATGACGTTATTTGAATAAAATTCATTTTGAGTAACTAGACTTGTCTTTTACGACAAAGTTTTAAGTTTTCAAGTATAATAAATGACTGTAGGACTGTGATAATTTAAAAGATATCAGCGCTAAATGTATCACATGTTAGAGATGTTTAAATAAAATTGCACTTCAGTTGAAAAGTGTTTCGTAATCGGTGCTTTATGTATGACTGATTTGTTTTATTTTAAATATAGAAAAATATTTATTTTATTTTATTCAATTTACGCGGAAACTACAGATGAAATCCAGTTACAGTAGCCACACAACAAATTAAAAAGTACAGAACATAAGATACAAGAATACTAAGTAGTAAACGTGTCAAGCGCATTGAAACAGGCTTTTTTAAAACAGGCAGGAGTAAAGTTAAATATATCATTATCAGCACAATAGGTATTATATAGATCAACAAATTTATAGATAGAATAGCATTTAATGTAGTTGTGCTTAACAGTAGTATTGTGAAATAGAGTTTTTTTCTAGTATTATTGACAGGTATATGAAAATCCAGGCAAGAAAGTAAAATTGGGCAATCAATAGTATTATTTAAAACTTTATAATAAAACAAGAGGCAAGACCAGCTTCTTCTTTTTTTAAGAGACATTAAACTATATTTCTGTCTGAGTTCCCTGGTATGCATATCATAAGGATAATAGCCAGTCAATCTGTAATCAATAGTACGTAATAGTTTATTTTGCACGATTTCTATCCGTTGAGAATGCAGACTGTAAACAGGGCCCCAAATCATTGCACAATATTGCAAAATTGGTTTAACCAGGGTATTATAAATACAAAAAATCTGATGGGGCGGGGGGGCAACACATGACTTTCCTTATATAATGCAATGAATTTACTACTTTTACAGTTAAAAAAAAATGTTATTCTTATAGTAGATACTTATATTCTTTCCAAGATATTGAATTTTCTTCAATTAGTCGTCATTTTCATTGATTTAACGTCATTTTTATCAATTTGGCAACAATTAAAAATGTCGCCAAGTTGGCGACATTCCGCCAAATTTGTCGCCGAAATCTCGCCAAGCGTTATGAACGGAGAAATAAGTAATTCTTACAGAAGATAAATGACTATTGGCCTTCAAATGCAAAAGTATTACTCAAAGTATCTTTTTTTTTCATGAATGGAACGAGCTAGATCCACGAGAATGATGTCACTAAATTTGTTGTATGATATTACATATAAAAAGTGAACATGTTTCTCAATAGGAAATATTTTTTCTTTACTCTATATGACTTTTTGATATTTTTTTTGAAAAATGTGCAATATCTCGAGAACGGTTCATGTTAGCGTTCTAAAATTTATGCCAATCGTTTTCTAATGAAAAATTACATGAGAAATATCTATTTGCATAGCTTTATTAGAGGTTGTGATTTTTTGACGATTTTTTCAAAATTTAACTCGAAAATATAAGGGGTTCTGAACATTCGATTGCGTATAAAAACAATAGGGTTCCAGTGTTTACGGATTGTGATTTTTGTACCAAATTTTGTTCGAATCGGTCCATTCGTTCGTCAGTTATCGTCTCCACAGGTTCATTGACACACACAAACACACACACACACACACAAACACACACAAACACACACACACACACACAAACACACACACAAACACACACACACACAGACATCACTTCAAAAATGTTTGATTCGTGATCAGGGATGCTTGAAACGTGCTCTCCCGTCGAAAACTCGAATTCGAATTTTCGACCCCGTCACAATACTTTCCTTATACATTATGTATATAAGGAAAGTAATAATAGTATCAGGACTGGCAAAAATACTAAATATGTGCCACATTTAGTAATCGCGTGGGTGGCAATGGTTTGTAATTTTGTAAATACCGACAGAACCCTTTACTTTATGTTATTAATTTCCATTTAAGTGCTGCAGTGCGATAACATCGTCATTAAATATGATACGACAGACAATGACAGACTCTTCCAATATTCTTTCGTAAAAGCATCTCCCCAGATGGTGGTTTTTCTAAACATCTCTTTATTGACTCATTTACGCAACTTCCCCCTCCCTTATTGTCATCGAGTGATCCATTTTCAGCGCGAAATATTTCAATTTCGAATACCGAGACCCGATTCCGGAAGATAAATGAATTATGAAGTGAATTTCTTGGGAGGCAGCCGCTTAAAAGGTCTTTACATCTTCGAGAATAGCGCCATTTGTAAATATTTCTCCTCTGGTTAATGACTGTTTCCGGGAAGGGACGTTTTTACACGAATCATTAGCCCGTTTTATTTGCTGTAACTGCGACTATTAAGAGCCCCGCAGCAGAAATTTATATTATAACCGTATTTACATTTTAAACGTTTTGAATACCCTTTCATTGAAAGTTCTTCTTGAGGACTGTCTTCAAGTTTTAATATTTTGTTTCCATCAGGAATTTTGATACATTTTTGCGAGAAACAATGTTTTAAACACGTCTGAAGTGAGGCGTTATGACATTGTGTACTAACTAATATTTTAGCCTATCAAAGGCAGGGGAACTAGATCTTTTAAAGGAATAAGTTGTAACCCATTTTAATGCTTTTTTTATTTTGTTTTAACAATGCACATAATGTAGAAAATAATTATCTTAACCTTTTGCTTACGGATGGGACAGCGTCCATCCCAAACGAAGAACCTCCCCAAAAGACAGGTATGGGGGGTTTCGCAAAGGGTTTCATAATTTATATATAATCAAAATTATTGGCCACAAAATCGTCTGGTTTTTGCTATAATATACGCAATGTACTTAATCTTTCAGCTATCACTAATGCGATCTCTGAGTCAACACTATGGTAAGGGGTGGTAGTATATATATTTGAAATTTTGCCATGCCACAATAAACGCATACTAGGGTATAGTGCAGATGTCGAAGCACAGATGTCGTGGACCTAAAATGTAATTTTTTTACATATTTCTACCAGAAATGTTTTATAACACCACTTAAAGGGTATATATAACCAGAAGGAAAAAAAATTGCATACTGAGTTCTGTATTAAATTAGGTAGATACTTTTACTCGTATCACGTTAACTACCTAAATGAACGATGCCGAGTTAAACCCACTGTTAAAAGTTCTGGAAAAAGCACGTAAGTCGGGTCCAAAAGTCGTCAAATTTTCGGCATTTAGCTAAAATCGAAACCAAGGTCATCGAATGTGTCGCCAAGATCTATCGACCCGAACTTTTAAATTATAATTGTTTCCTGTTAGGTATTCGTTACAATATGATGTCACTTCCGTTTCAACCCCATCGCATTTCTTCCACGATTTACTGATTGCCCAGCATCCCAAGCTGTTTCACATCAAAATGCTTTAATATGAATGAGTGAAGATAAATATGCCAAAAGAATTGATCAAGATGTGAAGGTAAATTCATGTGCTGTCCCCATCAAATTTTTATTTTTTTTCCGGATTTTATTCCTCAATTTTTCTGCAGTTTCAAAAAATGAAACGCTTCTTTCAAACAAAACGTTTAAAATAACTAAAATTTTCACGGCTAGTTTATTTATTTACTTTTTTTTTTGCTGAGGGAGGAAAACTAGTTAGTTACCTCGATTATCTCCCTCTCCTAACATATTTCCATTTCTTCGCAGGCGATCTAATAATTACGATTCCAGGAACTCCAAGAATTTTAACAATGTTTGAAAGCAGTCGAAGAATCCTCAATTATTTTGAGGGGAATTTTATTGCCGTGATAATTTTTATTTAGCAGAACGAGAATGTAGTTCGTTTCTCAAGGCATACTTTCACCCACAATGTATACCATATACAGGGTTTACTAGGAACGTCCTTAAATAACTTTGTAAGGAAAAATCCGTGAGGGTAGACGTTTGGTTTGTCTGTAGTGAAATGACCATGCCCGATTGAATAAAAGGGATTGCAGTGCCCCAACTGGAGGCTTTAAAAAGTTAAGAAAACAAACTCTGCAGCAGACTGAGATTTAACACAATCCAATTACAAAGTTGTACAGCATTATGTAATGAGTGGAAATCGACACCAGAAACGAACGAAACGCGTATATACCTGTCTTACTTTATAGGTGAATAGTGTATGGTGACACATGAGATGCTCGTTAAATTACGTCTTTTTTACTTTCCCTACAATATACTCCCTACATACTGTAAAGAGAAAGTATTGGTATCGTGTCGTAAATTCTCAATTCGAGTTTTCGACGAATATATATGTTTCGGGTATTCTAGAATTCTAAAAAACAATTTTTAGCATGACGTCTATGTGCCTGTCTTTCCAATGTATGTATCCACTTTAACTGAAAACTAAATTTCACAAAATGTAACAGATAAGCCACTTGTAAGTTACCCTTGTAATGTTTAGATTTTGGTACTATTCGGGGAAAAAAATACTTGCTTTTTTTGGCAAAATGGCCTACAAAAATTTGTATCCAATCTAGCTGAATAACTAGCAACTAATTGACTCAATTTCACAAAATTTGGTAGAGAAATCACTTGTGGGATACTTTGGTGCTGATAAGATTTTGATGCGATTCGGACCGAAAGAACTTATTTTTACTTTCCTTATTTACATATGATGTATAAGGAAAGTATTGTGACGGGGTCGAAAATTCGAATTCGAGTTTTCGATGGGAGAGCACGTTTCAAGCATCCCTGATCACGAATCAGACGTTTTTGAGATGATGTGTGTGTGTGTGCGTATGTGTGTGTGTGTATGTGCGTATGTGTGTGTGAAAGTGTGTGTGTGTGTGTGGGTGGAGACGATAACTCCCGATCAAATGGACCGATTCGAACGAAATTTGCTACAAAATTTATAATCCATAAATATTGGAAGTCTATCGTTTTTATACGCAATCGAATGTTCAGAACCCCCTAAATTTTCGAGTGAAATTAAAAAAAAATCTTTAAAAAATTAAAACCTTTAATAAAGTTACGCAAATAGTCATTTCTTATATAATTTTTCATTAAAAAACGATTAAAACAAATTTTAGAACGCTAGCATGAACCGTGCTCGAGATGTTGTGCATTTTTCAAAAAAAAAATTATCAAAATATCATATAAAATAAAAAGAAATATTACCTATTGTGAAATATGTTCACTTTTCATAAAAACTATCATGAGATAAATTGGGTAACATCATTCTCGTGGATCTAGCTAGTTCCATTCATGAGAAAAGATACTTTAGGTAATAATTTTGTATTTGGACGCCAATAGTCATTTATCTGTTACAGGAATAACTTATTTCTCCGTCCATAATGCTTGGCGAGATTTTGGCGGAATGTCGCCAACTTGGCGACTTTTTTAAATGTTGCCAAATGAACGAAAATATCTCCAAATTGATAAAAATGACGCTAAATCAATGAAAATGACGGCTAGATGATAAAGTAATTATTACTACATCGCTTATTGAGGATGTTATCAATATTGATGATTGTTCAATATTGATGATTGTTTATTTGAGTTGCGCAACGTATAAGTTAATTGAGTATTTTGAAATAGATTTACATGTTGTCATCATGAAAATCGCCAAATGTGCAATTCAACGATAAAAATACAGCGCCATGGATCTTATACATTTTTTTTATTGTAAGACTAGTAAATTCATTGCATTATATAAAGTCATGTGCTGCCCACATCAATTTTTTTTTTTGTAAAATGACCCGCAAAAATTGCCAAAATCTAAAATAAAATACTACGCATGCTTAAATGTATCAATTAAATGCCTGTTTTATACTTAATTTTTGACGATAAAAAGAATAAGATCAGCCCCATAGCCCTAAAACTAACCGTTCTCGAGATATTTTAGTTTTAAGGCATTTTTCCACGTCGCCTTTGAAACCCGTCGCCAAATGAAAACGATAATTGAAATTAAGATGCAAATTTAGTGTAATCTTAAATAATTATCAGTGTTATTTAGTGCTATTAAAATCAATTTGATGAATTATAAAAGAAAGCGAAAACGGATTCGAGTCTGTAGGGAAAGCCATGTGCTGCCCACATCAGATTGTTTTAGAATTCAAGTGTGCATTGTTGCTAATGGGGGACATTTCGAACGGGCTGTATATTAGATTGTTGCAATTTTAGCATTGTTATACATGTGATTGCTTATTTTAGTATTCCTGAACAGAACATTAACTTGCCAATAACCCTGTTATTTAAAAAAAAATGCCTTTTGTAACAGTTTTGGTCTCGAATAAGAAAAAAACATAATTTGCGAGCTTAGAAAGCTTATTGTTATTCATCATATTTATTTCTTCATATCATTGTATAGAGAAAGTGCTGTCTTCTCGAAAATTTGCGAATTCGAGATTTCGAGGGATGCGTACGTTTTAAGACCGTCTGAATACATTTTGAATACCTTTAAAAACACATATCTGTGTGTGTGTAGGGGGACACGTTAAACTAAGAACAAATGCTTGTACGGCTTCGAAATTTTCATATATGGATACATTATACAGTGAAATCAGAATTAGATAGAATTTATAGTCATTTCCATGTCCAGATCCTGAAATTTGAGAATGTTTTCAACATTGTTTTCTGTGGGAAAAACAGGACAGTTTTGGAAAGAATAATGATATTATAGTCAATGCTGGAAAATGATAGTTTAAATTTCCCAATGGATGCAAACGATATTAAATTAGTATGCATTAGCTAAATTATTCCAATTTATCGGCTTGATAAACCTGTTGCCAACAAAAAAAAATTCTTTTAAAGAATTTTTAACAAATATCAAAAGAATAATTTGATAAGAAATAGTAATATAAAATATACTTTGGTATTCTGGTGTTGTAATTCATAGTAGACCTAAAGAAAATGGAATATGAATATATGAAGAAGTCGAGTGGAGTCATAGATATTGTTGTAGGCTGCTTATATATATATATATATATATATATATATATATATATATATATATATATATACATACATATGTATATATATATATATATATATATATATATATATATATACATATGTATATATATATATATATATATATATATATATATATATACATATGTATATATATATATATATATATATATATATATATATATACATATGTATATATATATATATATATATATATATATATATATATATATATATATATATATATATATATATATATACAGGAATAAAGATGTAATAAATTAGAATATTTGAAAAGGAATAATGAAGTATCCATAACAAACTGTAGAATTCAATTACTAACCAGAAAAACTCGAAATAATGTTAGTAATATACAAGAAAATTCAGGAAACTACTTATAAAACAAAATCAAAAGAAAAATTGGTATAATAATTAATGGAATGAAGCTGATGTAATAGTAAAATCTTCAGGGAGCATCTACTATACACCTGCCTCATAGTAGCACATTTCATTTAATGGCCTGTTACTGTGAATAGAAGACCATTAAATACACCCCCCCCCCCCATGTGCTACAAATTGAAGAGTGTGACTGAGAAAATTGAAAAACTAAAAGAAAAAAAAAAACTGATGTGAGCAACACATGACTTTCCTTATATAATACAATGAATTTACTATTTTTACAATAAAAAAAGTAGGTTTTTCTTATAGTAGCTATTTATATTCTTTCCAGGAAATTGAATTTTCGTCAATTAGACGTCATTTTCACTGATTTAGTGTCATTTTTATCCATTTGGCGAGATTTTCGTTAATTTGGCAACATTTGAAAAAGTCTCCAAGTTGGCGACATTCCGCCAAATTCAGCGCCAAAATCTCGCCAAGCGTTATGGACGGATACATAAGTTATTATTATAGGAGATAAATAACTACTGGCCTTCAAATACAAAAGTGTTATTCAAAGTATCTTTTCTCATGAATGGAACGAGCTAGATCCAAGAAAATGATGTCACCCAATTTATCGCATGATATTACATATGAAAAGTGAACATGTTTCTCAACAGTTAATATATTTTTTTTATTTTATGGGATTTTTTGATAAATTTATTTTAAAAATGTACAATATTTCGCGAACGGTTCATGCTAGCGTTATAAAGTTTGTCAATCGTTTTATGTGGAAAAATTAAATTTGAAATGTCTATTTGCATAACTTTATTAAAGGTTTTGATTTTTTGATGATTTTTTCAAAATTTCACTCGACAATTTAGAACTGGTCTGAACATTCGATTACGTTTTAAAATAGTAGGCTTCCAGTATATACGAATTGTGATTTTTGTACCAAATTTCATTCGAATCGCTCTATTCGTTCGTGAGATATCGTCTCCACAGACTCACTGACACACACACACACACACTTTCACACACACACACACACACACACACACACACACACACACACACACACACACATACTTTCACACACACACATACACACACATCACTTCAAAAATGTTTGATTCGTGATTAGGGATGCTTGAAACGTGCTCTGTCATCGAAAACTCGAATTCGAATTTTCGACCCCGTCACAATGCTTTCCTTATACATTATGTATATAAGGAAAGTAATAATAGACTTACACGTGTAGAAGTTGATAAGCCTAAGCCAGCATTACATGTGATGTGTAGAGAAGGAGTTGTAAAGAAGGTGTTGCCAATCCATGAATGTAAAGTGTAAAGTCTATGTTGCCATTCTAAAAAATCTGATGTGGGCAACACATGACTTTTCTTATATAATGCAATGAATTGACTACATTTACAGTAAACAAAATAGGTTTTTTTTACAGTAGATACTTATATTCTTTCTAAAATATTGAATATTCGTCAATTAGTCGCCATTTTCATTGATTTAGCGTCATTTTTATCCATTTGGCGAGATTTTCGTTAATTTGGCAACATTTAAAAAGTCGCCAAGTTGGTGACATTCTGCCAAATTCCTCGCCAATATCTCGCCAAGCGTTATGGTCGCAGAAATAAGTTATTCTTATAGCAGATAAATGACTATTGGTGTTCAAATACAAAAGTATTTCTCAAAGTATCTTTTCTCATGAATGGAACGAGCTAGATCTAGAAGAATGAGATTACCAAATTTAGCGCATGATATTATATATATTAAAAGTGAACATGTTTCTCAATAGGAATTTTTATTTTTATTTTTGTATAACTTTCTGATTTTTTTTTTTTTTTTTTTTTTTTTTTTTTTTTTTTTTTTGAAAAATGTGCCATATCTCGAGAACGGTTCATGTTAGCGTTCTAAAATTTATGTCAATCGCTTTCTGATGAAAAATTACATAAGAAATGTCTATTTGCGTAATTTTATTAGATATTTTGATTTTTTGACGATTTTTTCAAAATTTCACTCGAAAATTATGTGTGTTCTGAACATTCGATTGCGTATAAAAACAATAGGCTTCCAGTGTTTATGGATTGTAATTTTTGTACGAAATTTCGTTCAAATCGTTCCATCCGTTCGTCAGTTATCGTCTCCACAGACTCACTGACACACACACACACAAAGACATCACTTAAAAATGTTTGATTCGTGATCAGACATGCTTGAAAAGTGCTCTCCCGTCGAAAATTCGAATTCGAATTTTCGACGGGAATTTTTTTAATTTTTATTTTTTTTAATTTAATTTTTAATTTAATTTAATTTATTTTAATTTAATTTCATTTAATTTAATTTAATTTAATTTAATTTAATTTTTAATTAAAGACGGGAATAAAGGAAAAATAAAAAAATCGACCTTGTCACAATAATTTCCTTATACATTATTGTATATAAGGAAATTAAAAATTGTAAAAAATAATAACATACTAAAGAATGAAAGGACAACTGCTTAATATACTGCACTTATAATAGAGTAAGTGCTTAATATTGCATAGATATAAAAATGATAATAATAATTAACCCTATGAAATAATTTTAGGAGTTAATAAATAATGAATCGAATAGACAATCGAATGTATTAATCAATTATAGAAATTAGTCCAGACCTACCACAAACACATTGCATCTATCTCCTGGCAAAATGCCTTGTCAAATAATGCAAGTGTACAGAAAAGCTTAATAATATAATATACAGGGTGTCCCAAAAAGATTGAAACGCGCTTTAATTCTTTACCTGTTGGAGATAAGTGAGCAATGTAAATAGCAAAAATATTGAAAGTAAGGTAGGAAATAAGACTAAGTTAATGAAATAGTCCTCCCATTCATTTTCAAAAAGTTACACTTTTTAAATTTTTATACGACCCCTTAGACAAAGTTAATCAATCAGAAAATTTTTATTTTTAATAATATTTATCTGCTTAACATATTTATTTTCTAAAATCAATTTATAGTTATATAAAATGCTTAATATTCCATTGATTTAGTAATATACTTTCCTCATTATGTGCGTATTCATATCCAATTATTACTTTCCTTATATACATAATGTATAAGGAAAGTATTGTGATGGGGTCGAAAATTCGAATTCGAGTTTTCGAAGAGCACGTTTTCGAAGAGCACGGGAGAGCACGTTTCAAGCATCCGTGATCACGAATCAAACATTTTTGAAGTTATGTCTGTGTGTGTGTGTCAGTGAGTCTGTGGAGACGATAACTGACGAACGAATGGACCGATTCGAACCAAATTTGGTATAAGAATCACAATCCGTAAACACTGGAAGCCTATTGTTTTTATACGCAATTGAATGTTCAGAACCCCCCCTAAATTTTCGAATGAAATTTTGAAAAAATCGTCAAAAAATCAAAATCACTAATAAAGTTACGCAAATAGACATTTCTTATGTAATTTTTCATTAGAAAACGATTGACATAAATTTTAGAACGCTAACATGAATTGTTCTCGAGATATTGCACATTTTTCAAAAAAAATTATCAAAAATTATATAATATAAAAAAAAATATTTCCTCTTGAGAAACATGTTCACTTTTCATATGTAATACTATGCGATAAATTGGATGACATCATTCTCGTGGATCTAGCTCGTTCCATTCATGAAAAAAGATACTTTGAATAATACTTTTGTATTTGAACGCCAATAGTCATTTATCTGCTGTAAGAATAATTTATTTCTGAGTGCATAACGCTTGGCGAGATTTTGGCGACGAATTTGGTGGAATGTCGCCAACTTGGCGGCTTTTTTGAAATGTTGCCAAATTAGCGAAAATCTCGCCAAATGGATAAAATGACGCTAAATCAATGAAAATGACGACTCATTGTCGAAAATTCAATATCTAGGAAAGAATATTAGTATCTACTATAAGAAAAACCTATTTCTTTTACTGTAAAAGTAATAAATTCATTACATTATATAAGGAAAGTGTTGCCCACATCAGATTTTTTTAAATTTTATTAAGTGATTATTTTTTGTATAAAAATTACTTCCGGACTTCGTTGTGTATTAATTGATATATAAATAATTAGCTATTCACCACCGTTAATAATTTGATAGAAATATTAATATTTAACGATATTTAGTAACATATCTTGCACCCGCCCTTGAATGTTTAGGCTTATGGCTGACACATAAAGTTTTATTTATCTTTATAACTTTATTGTAAATGTGATTTTACGGTCGCTATTTGATCGAGGAAAGGAAATTCGATTTTCGTCTTCATTAAAATTATCTTAGATTAGCGAGTTCAGAAAATTTAAGTGTAAAAATATTTTAATAACTTTTCTTAAGGTAGCAGTGCACTTTTAAAATAACGCATTTTCTTTTAATTTTAATATTTTGTAACCCAATAAGCTCTAAATGGATTGATATTCTTTTGTTCAGTAAAAACTTCGATAAGACACAGTAAGCTTTTCGTGCTTTTAAACCCTGTTTCTTGTTTATTCATTTTCTGTTATTTTTTTTGTGTCACTGATATTTTTAATGTTTTAATCGAATACAATTTGAATTTAGTTGATGAGGTTGTCTCGCATGGCTTCCAAAATGGATCTCTCCCTTGAGTTATTTGATGTAGCTTTCCGAAACCAGCTTGTTTTGTTTTTAATATTTGTTATATTCTTAATTAAGTAGTCTTTTCCCCCTCTGGTATTATAGTTAGTTCTTTCGATGAAGATATCTTATCTAGCTACCGAAACTGGTTATTTTCCTTTCATTTTTTTTTTATTCATAAGTATTTATAGTAAATTTTGCGCATGTTAGTTGATGATTTTATTCGTGTATTTTCTGAAACCGGTTGTTCTTCTAATTTTCATCATAGGGCACTTTCGTTCGAATTTTTTTTTCACAGAAAAGGTGTTTTAAATTCTTCTATTGTTTTTTCCTTTCGTCCCAGGTTTTTCCTATCATTTTTTTAAAATTATCGTCTGGAAACAAATACTTTGGGGTTTTTGGATGCTCTGTCTCATTTAAAAATGGTCCTTTTGTGTATTTCAAACTAATTCCTTACAGTCTTCAAACTGTTATATGCAGCTTTAAGATTTTATTTTACAGATTTTTTTTTCAAACTGTATTTTTTTTTACCGGTTACTTTTATGCCAATTTGATACAACTTTAACAAATTACTTTAATAAAACTTTATATCAAATTTTATACGAATCGTTTTATTGTACTTTCATTCTATCATGACATGTTAAAAAGCAATTCAAACACTAAGCACGTTGTTTTTATGATTACTTTGGACCTTTTTCTACATTTATCTTAAAGAACTTTTCCTATTCTCTCCCGTGCAATAAATAGTGAACAAATTAATAAAACTTTCCGTAACTTTGAGTAGAAAAAATGTTATAATGATGCTTCAATAGAACTGTTATTTTTATCATAACTAGTAAAATGGAAATGTTGTAACATATGGCTTTATTGGAATCTAATCCATACAAATAGAGATCTCATCACATACAAAAGAAAAATAACAAGAACAGGCAAGGCAGCAAACAGGGAAACACAGAGAACAAACACCGTCAATGCAAAAGAAAAGAATTCAAGGAAGAACACGGCGAAGAGGTGGCGGACATTCTCTATCATTCCATAAGATTCCTAGCATCTCAATAAAGTTTAATGACATTTCCCTGGCGCTGGGCATCCCCATCCAGTCCTGGACACCCAAGAAGATGTTCTGAGTTCATTCTACCAACATTACATATTGGGCAAATGTTCATGGGAAGAACACCTATTTTATTTAGGTGCTCTGTTAAACAATCATATCCGGTTTTCAATCTAAAATTTGCAACCGCTTCTTTACGTGGTCTAGCGTTGAAAATTTTCCAATTATCTTGGATATCAAGCCACATTTTACCCCTAAATTTAGTCATAGGGTAAAATGTGGTAAAATGGAAATTTTGCTGCTTATATTGTTGAAACAATAATAATAATTAGAAAAAGTTATTTTTACTCAATTATATAATTAAAGGAAATAAAATGGAATAAAGGAAATAAAAGGAAATAATATCTTATAAAAGGGGAACAGGAAAAATTTCATAGTTAAAAAATGAAACATTCTCCTACTATTCTAGAGAAATTATATTCCTGAAAATTTTTGAATTAGAGATTTTAACGGATAAGCGCGGTTTATGTAATGCCTCTTGTACCCATTGTGAACACTTTCGGAAAGGTCCACGATAACTCAGGAATGAATGCTCCTACCACAATCAAATTTTATATAAACAACTAGAACTAGATACCATATTTAGCAATTCTCATGATTAGAACTCCAATTGATGCTAATTGCACAAAAATAGTCTATATATAACACAAATATGCTAAATGCATTCATTAGCGACTCTTGGGTGTTGCCAAATTGAAAGGATAAGCTTTTAAAGTTTTATTTTATCTATATATATAAAGAAGAAAAGTGTGTATGTATGTATGTATGTATGTATGATCCACCATAACGGGAGAACGGCTGAACCGAATTTGATGAAATTTGGTAGGCAATCTTAAAATCACCCCATTTAAAACACAGGCTATGTTTCGAGTTTCTACGACCAGTGGTTCTCGAGATATTAGTGAAAAACGTCACTTTTTTGGTTTCATCATCACGGGAAAATGGATGAACCGAATTTAATGAAATTTGGTGGGTAGCTCTGAAATTACCCTCCATAAATTTAGTCTAAGTTTCGAGTTTCTAAGACTAGGGGTTGTCAAGATATTGATGGACAACGAAACATTTTCCTAGGAGGTCTACTCTCTAACTCCATGATTCAAAACAAAAAAGATTGGAAAAAGTTGGTTTAAAACGTGAAAATCAATTAAATCTCAATTAAATCAATTAAATCTAATTTTGTGGGAGTTTATTGAACGTATAAGTTTTGAAAATTGCAGGTTTGAGATATGAATTTAAATGGAAACAATTACCATGGTTTATTTCTCACAGGCTTACTCAACAACGAAAAGTATTAAGAAATCACAAGAAAGATCAATCATGTATAAAGCATTGATTATTAAACACTTTCCAACTTTAATTTTATTTAAACATCTCTAAAATACGATATATTCAGCGGTAATATATCACAATACTGTAATAATTAATTATATTTGAAAACTTCAAAACTTCATGAGAAAAAAACGAACTTGATTCAAATGACGTCATCGAAATATAAATCGCCTGACTCTCTACGGCTTTTTACGGCAGTTATCGTGCTAACGGACAGACGACAGACAGACAGAATGAACAAATTCATAACCACTTTCCAACTATGCTGTAAAGTGTTAAAAATTGTTATTTAATTATCGGCATTTTATGAGGAAGATTCTTTCTTATGCTGCTATGACTTATATAATGCAATGATTTTTTTCTTACATAATGCAATGAATTTACATCTTTCACAGTGACAAAACAATGTATAGGATTCACGGCTCTATATGTTCAGGTGTAATTTTGATCACAGTTTTGCATGGTAAAACCCGAGCAATGCCGGGTATTCGCTGCTAGTACGAAATATTTTTAAATACTCGGTATGAAATTTGAAAATATGTATATATTTTTTCATTTAGATGATGATTGTTGAAGTGTTGAAAACCCAGACCACACGACAGACCCGAAGGTTTACTGTAGCTAAGTGTGTGGCCGGGAACTTAGATGATGATGATTGTGAAAGAAGTAGCTCTAAATACTTTGAAATGTAACTATTATATCAGAAAGTCGAGCAAAGACTCTCTCTCCATATTTTTATAAGTTTCATTAAGAGTAATTACGGAAAGTTGAGCGTTACTTCTTATCAGTTTTTTAACATTTTAATTACATTGAATGAGAAATTTCTAAACAAAAGACGTCCGCAGCATAGACTTCGAAACTTAAGCCTCTCGGAGACGAGGAACCCTTCCTTAGTTTTTTTTATCTTTCGGAGTATATGTTTGGCATTCATTTTGGCGCTACCTACATTAATCCCGTAATCCCTCACCTCGGACAGCTTGCCAATATCGCCCAATGAATCTATAGTTCGACTGTCAAGCCGGCAATGGAAAATAAATGAAGCTCCGGCGAAGACTGAAAGGGATTAAATGCGATACCTCCGCCACTTCATCGATCTAATTTTCATCCGGTGAGATGTTGGATAATGATAGTCGCATTTTGTTCGCTTTTACTCCCCTGCATTACATCACAGAGAGTCGCTGTTTTATGTTTCTGTCCGCTCTCAGCATGATACGTTGTCTCGCGAGTGCTGCATCCAATTTTAACAAGTGATACCTTTCTAGAAGTGATGGCTATCAAGAAGTGCCCTTTTCTAAGTCTTATTATTCTGCATTAAAGTGTGTTCCACTATTTTTTTTTTTTTTTTACTATATTTCAGTAATAAACTTACCCTTCATAATAAATTGATCGTCAGTCAGAAATTTACCTAGAAAAATATGAAAGATATTAGACGCAAAAATGCTAATCATATTATGAAAACCGGTATACGTTTTCTTAAACAAAACCCAGAACAATGCAAATATGAAACTTTATACTTTTATGTAAAGTGTTTAAAATATAATCCCATAAATTACGACACTAATATATATTATATGTTTCCTGTGGTGAAAACATCGGCACAATACTGCCGTCTTTGCGACTCTGGGGGAAATGTCGCTAAGCTGGCGATAATTGAGCATATGAGAATGAAAAGTAATTATTTATATAATCTTTGTCGCTAAGGTAAATGCGTTTTAGAGAGCATCGTAATTTATAGTGTTGATTGAGAGAGATACGTATGTTCTGCCATAAGCGGGAAGAGGAAAAGGAGACGCTTAATTTTATGCACCAAGTCATAAGACTGGTTTAACATATTTTAATACTTTAAAACGATATAGTAAAGACAGCCAAGTTATTTGGTAAAAAAATGGTCTTTAATATTAGCACTATCTATGACGTACATAAAATTACAAATCCAGAACGTTTTAAGTCTTTATTGTTACGACGTATCCTTTAGAACTGTGTGTGTGAGCTTAGGACACAAGAATGAGTCTAAATTTCTGGATAATTAACACGTTTTTTCACAAGCACAGCGTAAACAGAAACAATATATAGTAAAACAACATTTAAATGCTTCAGTAATTTCACAGATTAACTAACACTGTTCTCAAAACATTGACGAAAACCTTTTCACAAAGCAGCAGCTACTTTCTTAAAACATTGACTAAAATCACAGTTTAATGTAGCACATATAACGTCAACTGCTCTCAGACTGAGTGATGATTCTTTTTATAGAATCTCCATAGAGACTTCTGGAAATCTCTCATATCACGGAATATTGGTTATTTCATAGAGCGTCTCAAAGATTCGAGAAGTCGCCAAATGTCACCAAATCTAGCAACCCTCCATCGGACTTTAGCATCGGGAAACCCTAGATGTACGTCATGGCAAGGCCTGTACGGGTGTTTTCTTCGTCTCGTTCTCAAAAGAAAAGACTACAGTGAGGGAATATTACACATTCGCAACAATATAATTTTAAAGTTTTTACTAAATTGGCTTGTATCCATACTTATTGATTTTTGAATACATATTTAAACATTTGTCTTTGATCATGGACATCAGTGGCGTCCGTTTTGTATGGACATCAACATTTTATTGAACGTAAGGGTAATTTCGCAACCGTTTTTACTGTTTTTGATACTATTGAGTGAATTGGATGCGCATTGAAAGTTAGCGTTTGCTCACAAAATGTATTTCAAATGGGAATAAAATTGAGTCTAGGGGATGGGGGAAGGAATTTTGCTATGTAGAGTATTTCAGATGTTCATTTCTTAAGCTAACTTTTCTCAAGGAGGCTCATATACACCTTCTGACACAGAAAATGCAGCACCATGAAAGAGTGAATAGAGTGTGATATTAAAAGACACATAGTGAGAGATGGCATATATAAATAAGTTTTATTAATTCCAGAAGGATGATGCAATACAGTCATGGCATAAATACGGTGATCAGTAGGCAGTGGGACCACATCTTGCGGCGATACAAGCAGCAACCCTTCGAGGAACAAATGCAATGAGCGTGTGGATAGTTTCCTGAAGGATGGATGATCATATGCCTTTAACCATCCGCCACAGGTCATCCTCTGTTTGAGGCGAGGGCAGAGCAGTCAACTGACGGCCAGTCACGCCCCATACATGCTGGACGAGTGAGAGATCTGTAGACAGTGGAAGCCAAGAAAGCACCTGGATACATTGTAAGGCTTGTTTGCTGGTGGTTGCCGTGTACAGTCGTGCGTTATCTTTCTGGAAAACAACATCTTGCAACCGCTGAAGGTAGGGCAGTGCGACCGGCCGCAGCACCTCATCCACATATCGTCGTGTCATCATTGTGCCTCTGACGCGAACCAGAGGTGGGCCGGCTATCGAAGCCGATGGCATCCCACACCATGATGCCGCGTTTTTGAGCAACAGTCGCAGCAGGATTGGATCTGTTTCCACGTCGCCTCCAGACTCTCACACGGCGACTGTCGACAAACAAAACCGAGGCTCGTCGTTAAATCCAAGAGGCTCGGGTCCGACACCAGTGCAATCTCACACGTCGGTGTCTTGTCGCCAATGGCAGTCTTCTTAAAGGACGGTTTGAGTGCAAGCCGCTTACGGCCAATCGTCGAGAAACTGTTCTCTCTGATATTGGAGCATCCATCGTACATTGCGAATTCTGCAGAATGCCGACAGTTGTCTTTGTGAAGCCGCCACCGCATGCCTTCAAATGCGTCGATCAACGCGTACTAATTTACGGCTGGATGGACTTGACGATTTATATGCCCTGTGCAACTGTGACGATTTATATGCCCTTCTTCACGCCATCTTTTCCAAATCCTTTGCACAGTGGACGCATCTACGCGTGTTTCAGCGGCGATATACCGGTACGACCACCCAGTCGTACGTAGGTCTAAAATGAATCCCTTTGCAGGATTGTCCAAGTGCAACGGACTTCGGGAGTCGTCAGACAGGCATCTCTTCAACAACACGTGTCTTCTGAAATGAAAACAGCTCGGAAAAGGGTTTGCGTGAGCGACAGACAGTAACAATTGTTGGTTCATTTATCGTTTCTATCTCTTTTATCCCGCGCTCTGATCACGTGACTTACGTACATGTCAGATCATTTGCATACATCGACCTGCTGCATTTGTCTCGCAATTTGCATAATTATACGGCCAAAGCTTCGTGGTGTTGCATTTTCTATGTCGGATAGTGTATTTAGGTTAGTAGGAAAAATCCATTTTTTTTTAACGTTGACTGAAACTATGTTGTTTCAAAAATATTCTGTTCAAATTTTACAAAGAAATAAGTTGAAATGACTGATTTAGAGCAATTATACTGACACAAGTGTAGTTTGGAGCAGATTTTTCTAAACTTCAAACGCCTTTTTTTATCGAAATCAATTTTTAAATATATTTTAACACATCAAGGCTAATTTTTGACGGATATGATTCAAATTTGGAATGATTCTTACAGACAGTATCATGTTATATCGCCAATGTTAGATAGAAACTTTACTTGTTATTTTATCACTAAAAGTAAACAATTTTTTGAACGAAAAA
The DNA here is from genome assembly GCA_951213105.1 of Amaurobius ferox. Lineage (NCBI taxonomy): Eukaryota > Metazoa > Arthropoda > Arachnida > Araneae > Amaurobiidae > Amaurobius > Amaurobius ferox. The sequence continues at coordinate 156,139,891 of OX578135.1, read as the reverse complement.
TTGTGGATTTTCGTTTCCATGGCATCAAATTTTTCTCAGCTTTAAATAATAATAAAAAATAATTACCATGCTAATTGCGTACAATCTTAAACTAAAAAAAAATACTGTTAAAAATATTTACTGTGATTTTTTTTATTTCGGTTAAAAACGCGTTAAAAAGGTATCCTGCTAATCCTAAAGAGAACAAACATGTCTGACTAAATTAACTGACATTTGTAGAATTCAGCTGTTTTTTTTCCTTTTTTCAAAAGCAAATTTACAATTTACATTGTTTTATATGTATTATTGAATTGGAACAAAATGTTCGTCAATTTTTAGCAATCTAATCTCAAAGATGTAGCATTCCAGAGCATTCCAGACGTATGTTGCATCTTAATAAAGATTCACAAATTTTTTGTTCAAACATTGTTAGAAATAATTGCCAAAATTTTACCAGTGTTATTAACTCTCACCAAAATGATCCTTTAAATTAAAATATAAGATCAGAAACGCTTCTTTTGCATAGATATACAGGTGGAAAAAAAAATGCATACTCATTTATTCCATTTGGCAATCGAGTTTACCCCTTTTAAGAAATAAATTCCAACGCATTACTCTGAAATTATTTTTATGTTTTGCTTCGATCTATTGAGCTTATTCATATCTGTTTCGCGTTGGGGGAGAAACTTGTATGCAGAATAGCTTCTGGAACGTAAAACAAAATATCCAAAGCATGGAAAATGTATTAGATGTGGCTTTTTTTTCAATTTTAATCCTCCCTTTTGGAAGACTTCCAATGCAGCTTCCAAATGTCTTATATTTCCGATTAAATTTTAAAATAATGCTGCCTCCTGTATTAAATTCATTTACTATTTGTCAGTCTGACGCCTCGAAAGAGAATGGGGTTTAAAGAATTTTCTTGTATTTTGTTTTGGTTGAAAAAAGTTGATCATGAACTCGATTAAGACGGCCGAATATTTGAGTTGTTTTTATAATGGCTAAATGCTTTCAACCAATTCTGCAAATAAGTAAAACTTTTTACTGCAGAATTTAATGTTTGTCAGTGGATTCGATCTGTAGTGAACGGCTCTTGAGCCACTATGACCGACCAGCGGACCTGCTATGAATCCTATCCCAAATTAAACGTTCGAATCCAAAGGTATACATTTAGGTCTAACTGCATAGTATCACGCTGCACATTAAGGACCGTTGGTTCTACCCTCTCGGCTGTAAGCTGGTCCCACTGGTAGATGCACACAACTTCAACCTCAATAACATTTTTTAGACAGTTCAAAACTATGTTTTCGGCATCTGCAATCGAGAACAAGATAGATCAATTATGCATAAAGCATTGATTATGAAACACTTTCCAACTTCAATACAATTTTATGTAAACATATCTAAAATGCGATACATTTCCTCGGTAATATTTTTAAAATTATCATAATGCTACATTAATTTATTATATTTGAAAACTTAAACCTTCATCGAAAAAAATGAACTTCATTCAAATAACGGCATTGAAATATAAATTGCCTGGTTTAAGTAGCTCTAAAATGCGATACATTCCTCTGTAATATTTTTAAAATTATCATAATACTACAATAATTTATTATATTTGAAAACTTCATCGGAAACAAATGAAATTTATTCAAATGATGTCATCGAGATATAACACACCTGGCTCTCTCTATAAAAGCAGCATTTCATTCATAAACTTTTTTTCATTCATTTCATTCATCACAATACTATAATAATTTATTTTATTTAAAAAGAGGTACAAGTAATTCAATTCTGTGCTTAAAACTTCATCGAAAAAATCGTCCTTCTCTGTAAAATCAATGAATATTTCATTCATATCAGTTATATTGCAGACTCCATGAGCTAAATAATTTTGCGATAAAGAAATGCAGCAATTCTTATACAACTCATTCTACATCTTTTGGTATTTACATTCCCCATTAGTGAAAATTAGGCTTCGTTGTAGAAATAATCAAAGTTGGATGATCATTTAAACTCAAATATATTGTAATTGCGTTGTTTCAGTGTCGAAAGCCCAGACCAACCGACTCGTCCGAAGACTTAGAGTAACAAATTGGGTGGCCGGTGCGTTATTTCAGTGTGTAGATGCACAGAATTTAAGCAAAAATAAACAGTAACGGCCATTAAATGAAATGTGCTACTATGAGGCAGGTGTATAGTAGATGCCCCCTGAAAATTTTACTATTACATCAGCTTCATTCCATTAATTATTATACCAATTTTTCTTTTGATTTTGTTTTATAAGTAGTTTCCTGAATTTTCTTGTATATTACTAACATTATTTCGAGTTTTTCTGGTTAGTAATTAAATTCTACAGTTTGTTATGGGTACTTCATTATTTCGTTTTAAATATTCTAATTTATTGCGTCTTTATTACTGTATATATATATATATATATATATATATATATATATATATATATATATATGTATATATATATATATATATATATATATATATATATATATATGTATATATATGTATATATATATATATATATATATATATATATATATATATATATATATATATATATATATATATATATATATATATATATATATATATATAAGCAGCCTAAAACGATATCTGTGACTCCTCTCGACTTCTTCATACATTCATATTCCATTTTCTTTAGGTCTACTATGAATTAATCAACATCAGAATATCAAAGTATATTTTATATTACTATTTCTTATCAAATTATTCTTTTGATATTTGTTAAAAATTCTTTGAAAAATTTTTTTTTTGGTTGGCAACAGATTTATCAAGCCGATAAATTGGAATCATTTGGCTAATGTATACTAATTTAATATCGTTTGCATCCATTGAGAAATTTAAACTATTATTTTCCAGCACTGACTATAATATCATTATTCTTGCATAAACACTTTTCAACTTTGTTGTAAAGTGTTAAAAACAGATGGTGGTATACTTTGAATGCACATGATGTGCATAAATGACTCACCTCCCATAAATGTGCCTCATGATCGTTGTTGACCCATGAAGTGATAGGTCACTCTCTCAAGGACATGTGTAAATTGAATGCACGAACAAATCTTCAATTGTGTGGACTTCACTTGTTCTTGAATTTTTCTCTCCTAAAGCACTTTCTTGAACTTTCCTCTCCTGAAGCACTACTGTCCAGATCTCAACGTGTGGCTTGCATGTTTGTCGGAGTTGCGAATGCAGATTCGCTCTGTGCATGTAAATATATATATTTTTGTAAATATGTTGCAGATGAATATTTGCAAAAAAAAAGCAGAGGACCAGAACAACGAACAACCAGAAACGGATATCTGCCGCAATCACTCTTTAAGTATCGTTACTTCCTGGCAAGGCTTACTTGAATACACTGCGGATGCTATGGCCGATTATTGATTCATATGCGTACATTAGCTAGATGGTTTCTATAGTAACAGAATCCATTTCTCATATAAACTCACAATGCATTTTATTGAAATATGAAACATCAGAACTGTAATTTTGAATTTTAATTATACGGTTAATTTGAATTCAAATCATTAGTTTAATATCGCAAAATTTTAGTTTTCTATTATTAATAGCGTTAAATAATTGGACACGATATAACTTAGCGAAAGTTTTTCTATATTTCTCTAAAGTCATTAGCTTTGTCTCAAAAAATTAATCGTATTTTAGATAGTTTTGACAACTTAAAGAAATTATATTCTGGTTTCTTAAAATTTTTATAACTATTTATTAGGGTTCTATATGAAGGGGGGGGGGGGAGGTATATGATTCGCCCATCTACAGCCTACACGGGCAATGCATTATGGATCTATGTATTATTATTTACTCCAGTAATTATTTTGTGTATTTACTCCAGTATATGTGCACTAGCTTATATTCAATAAATATTGGTACTTCGAAAACTACTTGATATACAATCCTTGCTGGATAACTCACTGTGTTGACTATATTATGTTAACTCACTTATAGGCTATATTCATCGTTCCAGATTTATAAATGCTACCCTATTTGGTCAGTATTCTTTATAATAGCACATTACGGCCCCTATGGGCTATACCACATACCGCCAATATAAATTCTATTCTTAACATATCCGCTACTAGACCATGTGGGGAGCTAATATCGGTTTAATATAACCTTGTTCTGGTAATGTTAATTTCCTGAGTTCAACCAAAGAAAAATCATGTTGTATTATTATCTAAATCTGAAAGATCGTTATGGATTTATATACGCATGCTTGCTTCATTCCACTTATGTGGCCCCTCTCCTTTGTGTCCCCTCCTCTTTGTGTGGCTTCCGCCTATGTGACCCACCAGATAATATTCCCTTAAAATTATCTGGTGTTAGAAGCTCTCATTTGTCTCACGTATTCACATTCCATACTGTTTGTTTTTGAATTTTAGCGTTCGCGCATACACACACACACGCACGCACACAAACATTTAAGCTTACTATAGTAAAAAAAATGTCCTTCGGATTTTTGACAGTGCATTGCGAACAGTAGGCAAAACATGCAATTCTTAAATTTTACATATAGATTTATATGGACCCGTAGATGTGCACATTTTAATTTAAGCCTTAGTTAATTAAATACTCATTAATAAAATTTAGCATTGCAAGATTTAATGGATCGAGTCGATTTCCAACTTTGTGTGGGTTGCTGGTAGAAACTTTACAAAGACGGCCGAGGACAAGTATATACCTTATTGTTGATTCTTATAGCAAAGCGTACGGTGGCCAGGGTATATGGTGAAAGTCAGATTCATGTTCCGTGAATCACTTTTGCATGGTTCCTGCGCAGTGGATAGCAGCATTGTCGAAAGACCTGTCACCTATGAGGTAAAAATGCAACATTGCAAGGTGGACTTGATCGGCAAGAACGTTAAAGTACTTCATGGATGACACACAGTTTTCCGGAAACACCAGGAAAACAGTACCAAACCAGCAGAACATGCCCCTACACATTACCACCACCACCACCCTAACCTTGAACTGCACGAACAAGGCAAGAGGGGTTCATGGTTTCATAGGCTTTCACCACACTCTCCGCCTGTCGTAAGTACAAAAAAATCTGATGTGGGCAACACATGACTTTCCTTATATAATGTAATGAATTGACTATTTTTACAGTAAAAAAATAGGTTTTTCTTATAGTAGATACTAATATTCTTTCCAAAACATTGAAATTTCGACAATGAGTCGTCATTTTCATTGATTTAGCGTCATTTTTATCCATTTGGCGAGATTTTCGTTAATTTGGCAACATTTCAAAACGTCGCCAAGTTGGCGACATTCCGCCAAATTCGTCGCCAAAATCTCGCCAAGCGTTACGCACTAAGAAATAAGTTATTCTTACAGCAGATAAATGACTATTGGCGTTCAAATACAAAAGTATTACTCAGAGTATCTTTTTTCATGAATGGAACGAGCTAGATCCATGAGAATGATGTCACCCAGTTTATCGCATGGTATTACATATGAAAAGCGAACGTGTTTATCAATAGGAAATATTTTTTTTATTTTATATGACTTTTTGATATTTTTTTTTGAAAAATGTACAATATCTCAAGAACGGTTCGTGTTAATGTTCTAAAATTTATGTCAATCGTTTTCTAATGAAAAATTACATAAGAAATGTCTATTTGCGTAACTTTATTAGTGTTTTTGATTTTTTGACGATTTTTTCAAAATTTCATTCGAAAATTTAGGGGGGTTCTGAACATTCGATTGCGTATAAAAGCAATAGGCTTCCAGTGTTTATGGATTGTGATTTTTGTACCAAATTTGGTTCAAATCGGTCCATTCGTTCGTCAGTTATCGTCTCCACAGACCCACTGACACACACACACACACACACACACACACACACACACACACACACAGACATCACTTCAAAAATGTTTGATTCGTGATCAGGGATGCTTGAAACGTGCTCTCCCGTCGAAAACTCGAATTCGAATTTTCGACCCCGTCACAATACTTTCCTTAGACATTATGTATATAAGGAAAGTAATAAGGTAAGGTGTAGCGCCATTTGTCCAACCACATAACCTTCTTTCAATTATCGGATGTCCATTGATGTTGTCCCCAGCCCAGCTGTAAACGCATTTTCAGGTGTTTTGCTGAATAGAGGGGTTTCCACACAGGCATGCGACAGGCTACACCAATTTGCTGCAATTCCCTACGCATTGTTCGGGTCCAGATTAATTGGGATGAGCCTTCATTGAAGTCTTTTGTCAGTTGGGGCACAGTAGATTCCGACTTTTTTGCCGTACAAGCCGTTTGAGACGCAGTCAGTCACGGGCTCGATTAATGGTTTTCGATCCATCGTTCCACCTTTCAGACAACGACTGGAGGTTCTGTTTTCAGCTGTTATACACTTTGGATATCTCACCTTTCGAGAAGCCAGTGGGTTGTTCTGTTCTGGCAATCGTGGCTCCTGCCAAACGGGCCCTCACAATTAGATCTTTTACAAACAGAGACAAATCTGTCGTTTTCCTATTTTGCTCCACTTCTCTCAGAACACACATTGACAGCATTCTTATAGCGGTGTTGTAATCATGTGACCTCCTATGACTATTAGAAGTTTTGACTATATTCTGTTTTATAACGAGAACAAAAAATCTGATGTGAGCAGCACATGACTTTTTTTGCAGACTCATATTCATATTTTCTTTATTTCTTTAATAATTCATTAGATTGAGTTTAATTGCGCCAAATAACACTAAATTTCAATTTTTAATTCAATTTTTGTTTTTATTTGGTAATTGGACATTTTCCTGATAGCGACGTAACAAAAATATCTTGAGAACGGTTAGTCCTAAAGTATAATGGAGTGTGTTATATTCTTTTCCTCTTCAAAAAATTGCGTATAATGCAAAATATAAATCGTACCAAAATCTAATCTGCACCAGAGTAACCCACAAGCGACTTATCAACTGATTTTTGTGAAATTTGTTCAATTAGTATTTTAGCTAGGGTGGATACATGACATTTTTGCGGGCTATTTCGTAAAAAAAGACAGGTTGTTCTTTTCCGAATCATACCAAAATCTAATCAGCTCCAGAGCATCCTACAAGTAAGTTATCTACCAAATTTTGTGAAAGTTGGTCAATTAATATTTTAGCTAGAGTGGATACATGACATTTTTACGGGCTATTTCGCAAAAAAAGACGGGCTCTGTTTTTACAAATCTTACCCAAAACTAATCAGCACCAGGCTCTCACCCAAGTGACTTTCATACTAAATTTTTATGAAATTCGGTCCATTAGTTTTTAGTTAGAGTGGATACATCCATTGCACAGACAGACCCACAGATAGACGTTACGCTAAAAATAGTTTCTTCTTGTAAACTAGAAAATCAACGAAACGTATAGATACGTCGAAAACTTGAGTTGTGATTTTCGGTATGATTCTAATATCTAATACTTTCCCTATATATTACGATGTATTGCAGGGAAGTAAAAACATTTATTCATTATTAATTCATTAGATTACTTTAGCAGCGTGAAGTAACTCCCCGGAATTGGCGATTGTATAGCGATCAGGGACGGGAGTTCCTAGTTAATTAAATGAAGCTTTCACACATAAGAAAAGGTTAAATTTTAATTGTTGTCCAAGCTAATTTGTTTTTATAGAATAAGTGTAACGGAGCCATTTTTAAGGGAATTTAAATTCATGAAATGAAAATTGAGTTATGTTTTGCATTGAGGATTTTCATCTCAGTTACAGTTGATATTAAATTAAAACATGCTGAAAGCTGCAATTGCGCTAAACTCGCAAAAACATTTTCATTTACAAGCAATAATGATTTTCCATATATGTAAAAGATATGTAAAGTCTGGCATTTGAGTGAACTTATTTTACTTACGATGAAAAGGTACGGCATCAAGAACTTTTATTTGGATAAGATCATTCGAACTTCCCATTTGATAAAATAATTTAATAAGATCGTTTAATAATATAATAAGCGTTTAATAAGATCATTTGATTAAAAAGATCATTCACACAAAGCTCAGACGAGTTAAAATAAAAATAAAATGTTTTTCTATGTAATGCATAATTTGCAAACATTTAAGGCTTGTTCCGAGGTAATAATCTAGGAACATTCTAGAACAACTTGTTACTTATTGTGCATTAAACAGTTGCAAAGTATTTCTTTATTAATTTTTCTTGCGAAGATGATTTTGGTCTCACTACACCTTTGTTAAACTATTCCTCTAAATTGCTCAAATCAGTTTTGGCAGTTCTTTACATCCAATACCTTTAGCTTTGAAGATAGTAGGAATAGAGCTGGTAAATCATAGTAGACAGCATGTCAGATCTGATATTAATGATACCAAATCATTCAAAAGTTGGGAAGAAAATAAGATGGATGGTTTTAGTTGCCATTGATCAAACTGTTTTTCTACGTATTTTAGAAGAGTAATAACGAAAAATAGTACGTTCAATAGACTTATCAACTAACAATAATTCGGTTTTGTCTTCAATTCATTTAAATTTTTCTTTGACAATTTTGATTTAATAATCCGTAATTCTTATATATATCATTTCTATTTCATCACTTCTATTGTTTCTTAAAATGCTGTTAATGCCAAAATACAATTCTTTTATGGGTGTCCAACTGTTTAATTTGTAATCGCATATGACCAAGAATGTTGTGATATAGCTAAAAATTATTTTTTTATTTTTAGTGCATTTTAATAAAACCGTGTAACTTCAAATGTTTTTTTTTATAATATTTTATATACTTTTTAATCTTTTGCGATTTTGTAATCCATTTTTCATAAGACCTTTTTAAATACTTTATTGAACTCATCAGGATCCATGGTTATCTGTATGAATGCCTATTTGAACTTTTTTGATAGCATTTTTAACATACATCCCTAAGTTCTAAATATTTGAAATTTGGTATACAGCTTAGTCCAGTGGAACATTTTTATCTATTAAAATTTGACATTTTCTCGGAAAATAGAATCGTCATTTTTTTGCGAAAAATCGCATTAGCTTTAAGTAATCCCATTGTTGTAATATAGTTAAAAGGAGCTCAATATGCGGCTTCACTTCTATTAATAATATAAACGCCTTGATTTATCTATCTATTTATCTCTGGATAACGCTTGGTGAACATTTTGGCGATGAATTTGGCGAGACATCGCCAACTTGAGGACTCTTTTTTTTAATGTTGCGAAATTGACGAAAATGTCGCCAAATCGATTAAAATGACGCCAAATCAATGAAATTATTTACGTTTTGAAAGAGAATAGTATTGTAATGATGTTTCGATAGGAGCACTTAGTGACAAATTTGGCTAGTTTTTTAAATGTCGTCAAATTATCGCCAAATTGACTTAAATGTTGCCAAATTGATAGTAATGTCGACAAATCGATAAAAATATCGCCAAATTGATAAAAATGTCGCCAAATTATTAAATAGGGCGGAAAATTAATGAAATTAATTATGTTTTGAAAAGGGATAGTATTGTAATGATATTTCGGTAGAGTTTACTTGTCAGTCCAACCGTCCCACTTGGCGATAAATTTGGCGTCATTTTAAAATTCAGCCAAATTGCTTAAATATCACCAAATTAACGATAATGTAAGCAAATCGATAAAAATGTCGCCAAATTGATAAGAACGACGTCAAATTATTAAATTAATTGTGTTTTGAAAGGTGATAGTATTGTAATGATGTTTCGGCAGCGTTTGTCTATCAGTCCAACTGTCCCACTTGCCGAGAATTTTGGCGAGTTTTCAAAAATGTCTCAAAATTGAACAATATATCACAAAAATTAACGAAAATGTCACCAAATCGATGAAAATTCAACATCTTGGAAAGAATATAAGAATCTACTATAAGAAAAAGTCCTTTCTGTATTCGTCCGTAATTGACGTTTGGCAAATAATTTGGCGGGATGTCGTAAATGTCGCCAAATTGATAAAAATGACACCAAATGGAAGGTAATATTTTGCAAATTTTTGAATTCCGTCATATGACGGGCATACCTTCTAGTGTATATATATATATATATATATATATATATATATATATATATATATATATATATATATATATATATATATATATATATATATATATATATATATAAAAGAGATAAATGTTTAAAACTATCCTACAAATTGGGATTTTTACGGACCATTTCTGGCATGATTCCGGGTGTGTGGGTCAGAATCTGGGTAAGGTATCAACGTTTCACGCCTGTTGTGCTGATATACACGGATTTTTATTTTGTTATTTTTGTATAACTATCCTGTTTTAATTCCCAGGCAACTTCGAGTACATTTTCTAATATTTTATACGAAAAACCCTTCTCTCAGTCTATCTGTAACGTTTGGCGACAAACTTGGCGAGACTCCGCCATCTTGATGATTTTTTTAAAATGTCGATAAATTGACAAAAGTGACGCCAAATTGATAAAAATTAAATATTTTGGAAAATAAAATTCGATTTCTTTGATAATTCCTGTCGCTCAATATTCTTGATTTGAAATAGTGTGTATATGAAATAGAGGTACGTTTTGTTTGGGGGTTTCAGGTTTCGTAAATTGCGTTTTGTAAGGTGTGGTATAGCCATGATGTTTCGTTAGGGAGTCGTATTAGAATTAATAATATTGATCGGAAAAGGTAAGTGGTTTGCATGTGTCAGAGGATATTAAGAGACCAAGTGCTGCAGGCGGGCGTATGGGAATAAATCTTTTACAACTTTATGTATTTAGTCTAATAATAGGCTTAACTTCTGGTTATTACTTTCTTTCTCTCCCTCTCCACTCCCCCCCCCTGTCTGTGAGTGTGTGCAATGCATATATCCGCTCTAGCTGAAAACAAATTGATAAAATTTCATAAAATTTGATAGATAAGTCACTTATGAGTTATTCTGGTGCTGAGTAGATTTTGGTATGATTCGGACCAAAAGAATCTGCCTTTTTTTTTTTTTTGCTAAATAATCCGCCAAAAGAAGTATGCATCCACTCTAGCTGAAAAACTAATTAGCCCAATAATAAAAAAAATCGTAAATAAATCACCTGTAGGATACTCCTGTGCTAAATAGATTATAGTACAACTCGGAAAGAAAACCCCCGCAGAAATACCTAAAACCTTAAATAAAAACTACATGTGCTTAAATGCATTAATATAATGTTTGCTTCATACGTAATTTTTGAAGGCGAAAAGAATAAGACCAAACAAATTACTCTAGGACTAACCGTTCTCAAACTATTTTAGTTTTTCTCGTAATAAATCCAGTCGCCAACTGAAAACGATGATTGAAATAAAACGGCAAATTCAGCGTCATTTCAAATAAATATCCGTTTTATCTTGTGTGCTATTAAACTCAATCTGATGAATTATAAAAGAAAGAGAAAGGAAAAATGCATTTGAGTCTGTCGGGAAAATCATGTGTTGGCCACATCAGATTTTAAAAAATAGTTTAATATATAGACTATATTGCTTAACAACAGACGATGGCAATTTTTCTTATAGCTGCTGATTGGCAATTATGTTTGCGAAGTATAAGTCACTTTTGCACTTCAAAATTGCCTAATTTTAATATACAATCCAGCGTCAAATGCTGTGTGCCATAGATCTTGTGCATCATTATTGTGTCGTGAAAAAAGTACTGCATTATGTCTGGAAGGTCTTGTATTGCTCATGTCAGATATTTTTACCCCATAATACATGGTAATGCATAGGGAAAGCATTGGAATCGTGTCGGAAATCATAACTCGAGTTTTCGAAGGATCTACACATTTCGAGCTCGCTAGAAATTGTAAAAACTATTTTTATTGTGAAGTCTGTATGCGTGTCTGTTTGTGCAATGTGTGTGTCTGTTTGTGCAATGTGTGTATCCACTCTGGCTGAAAATCTCATAGACCAAATCTCACAAAATTTGGTAGATGAGTCACATGCAGGTTACCTTGGTGCTGATTAGATTTTGGTACGATTCGGAGTAAAGAAACTTGCCTATTTTCTCTTTTCTTGCAAAATATCCTGCAAAATTCATAAAAATCTAAATTAAAAGACTACATATGCAGAAATGTATCAATTACATGCTTGTTTTATACGTAATTTCTGACGACGGAAAAAATAAGATCTATCGCACAGCTCTAGAACTTAACCGTTCTCGAGATATTGTAGGTTTTCGCATTTTTGCAACGTCGCTTTTGAAAATACGTCTAGTTGCCAAATGAAAGCGAAAATTGAATTAACACCTCAAATTCAGTGTAATTTCAAATAAATATCCTTGTCATTTTTTGTGCCATTAAATTCAATTGGATGAATTATAAAAGACAGAAAAAGAAAATGTCTGTAGAAAAAATTATATGTTGCCACACAAGCTTTTTAAATATTTTACTGGAATATGAAGGTATCGCATAATAATGGCCCGAAGTATAGCCAGGCCACATGCTGTCATACGCGAAAAATCTTTGGTAAATTTAAATTTATTTAAATAAGGGTAAATACAGTGTTATGTTTTAACTTACAACTCCGTCCATATCAGAGAAAATATTGTACAGACTTACATGACTGTAACAGTAAACAATATTGCAATAAAATATCTGATGGGGTCGACATAAGACTTTTGCTGCATTATGCAATGAAATTACCTTTTAACAGCCTACTAATCACGTGAAAGGTTATTAAAAATATCTGATGTGGGCAGCACATGACTTTCCTTATATAACGCAATGAATTCACTACTTTTACAGTAAAAAAAAGTAGGTAATTCTTATAGTAGATACCTATATTCTTTCCAAGATATCAAATTTCCCTCAATTAGTCGTCATTTTCATTGATTTAGCGTCATTTTTATCCATTTGGCGAGATTTTCGTTAATTTGGCAACATTTAAAAAAGTCGCCAAGTTGGCGACATTCCGCCAAATTCGTCGCCAAAGTATCGCCAAGCGTTATGGACGGAAAAATAAGTTATTCTTATAGCAGTTAAATGACTATTGGCGTTCAAATACAAAAAAAGTATTACTCAAAGTATCTTTTCTCATGAATGGAACTAGCTAGATCCACGAGAATGCTGTCATCAAATTTCTCGCATGATGTTACTTATGAAAAGTGAACATATTTCACAATAGGCAATATTTTTATTTCATTTTATATGATATTTTGATATTTTTTTTTAGAAATGGGCAATATCTCGAGAATGGTTTATGCTTGCGTTCTAAAATTTATGTCAATCGTTTTCTAATGAGAAATTACATTTGAAATGACAATTTACGTATCTTTATTAAAGATTTTAAATTTTTGATGATTTTTTCAAAAATTTCACTCGAAAATGTAGGAGGGTCCTGAGCATTCGATTGTTTATATAAACCATAGGCATTCCAATATTCATGGATTGTAATTTTTGTACCAAATTTCATTGGAGTCGCTCCATTCATTTGTCAGTTATCGTCTCCACAGACTCACTGACACACACACACACACACACACACAGACAGACAGACATCGTCTCAAAAACGTCTGATTCGTGTTCAGGGGTGCTTGAAACGTGCTCTCTCGTCGAAAACTCAAATTCGAATTTTCAACCCCATCACACTACTTTCCTTATACATTATATGTATGTAAGGAAAGTAATAATATGCATTAAATTAATATATCGTAAAAAGATTGGAGAAATGAAGCGAGAGTATTATAGTGTTTAAAAGTATTTAATTATTGAACTAATTCATATGTACGTGCAACAGTGAGAAATATAAGATTGGTTTTATTCTACAGCGACTGATATTTAACTGCATACTTTTGGCTACGTCATTAAATATTGTACCGATTCGGTCGTCATTAAATATTGTACCGATTCAGTCGTCATTAAATATTGTACCGATTTGGCTGTCATTAAATATTTTACCGATTTTTTCGTCATTAAATACTGTACCGATTTGGTCGTCATTAAATATTGTACCGATTTGATCGTCATTAAATACTGTACTGATTTGGCCGTCAATAAATACTGTACCGATTTAGTCGTCATTAAATATTGTACCGATTTGATCGTCATTAAATACTGTACTGATTTGGTCGTCAATAAATACTGTACCGATTTGGTCGTCATTAAATATTGTACCGATTTGATCGTCATTAAATACTGTACTGATTTGGTCGTCAATAAATACTGTACCGATTTGGTCGTCATTAAATATTGTACCGATTTGTTCATCATTAAGTACTGTACCGAAAAGTGTAATAGCATGGCAAAAATACGGACTAGTTGTGAGAGATTGCCGTCAATCAATTTCGCATATAAAAATGTATTTCACTTAATCATGTTGAGTACATAAGACCTTTTAATACATTTATTAGAAAAAGAGTGCCATTTTTCTGAAGTGCCTAATGTCAGCATTATTAAAGAGCACCATTCGTTTTCTAATGAAAAATCGCGTAAAAAAACAATTGTATTTTTAACATTGACTGTCATTTTTTAGGATTTGTAAAACGTTAAAACGATTTTTGCGGTGGAAGTGTTTTAAGTGTTCCATCCCACTCATTAGGGTTTCATTAGGGTTTCAGACTTCACAGAACAATCTGTCCAAATTTCGTTGGAATGGCTCAATTTATTAATCTATTTTTCAGATAGTGTGTGTGTGTGACCTAAGACTGGTATCTAATTACTTACACATACATATTCACATACATACTCTCACACACATCTTTAGACATAATGCATACTCTCGCATACATGAATATTCTCACATATATGTATATGAGCATGCATGCATGCTCATATACACATTTAAAGACACCTCCAGAAAAATGGTCGATTTTAGTTCAGGGATACTCAATCAAAGGGAATTAGTCACAATATTTGTCCTATATATTTTATTAATGTACGTAGGGGGGGGGGAGAAGTTATGTGTAAATAATGTACTGTGTTACAGAGTGCAAGAACTCCTGTGTTCGAGAGTATATTTTCACAAACAATCCTCGATCGTGTCAGCAACGCAGCATTAAGTCTTTCAGAAGGTCACGTGATATTCGCTCTTAATAGATTTTCTGAACTCTGTGCTTATAACCCGTCCTCTTATCGCGCGAATCCGAGCATCCCCATCCGATATCCTCATCTCCCGCATCCCGGTCCAAGTGCACCCGTCGCATACTGAGGATCTCGACACCCCCCGCTAGGAATGGGACGCATCGGAAGGGAAGAGAGGGATGCCGCTGCCAAAAATGCCGGCGCTATTTTTGGGAAGAGCGAAGGACCTACTTGCGCCCCCCCCCCCCTCTCCTTCCGTCTCTATTCGTAATGACGTCATTACACCTTTGGATTTTAAGCAAAAGGGATGAATAACAAAGATGTTGCGGTGATGTAATTATCAGTTTCAATATTAATGGAGTATTTCTACTTCCTCTGCATTCAGTAGCGTAGCCAGGATTTCGGGAAGGGGGAGCGTTGCAACCGAAAGATGGGGGAGTCACAGTGCTGATTTTCGTGTTTCAATATAGACCCAATGGAGAACTAATGTAACTTTTCTGCCAATGATGGAAGGAGGGGGATATTGACCCCTAAATTCCACTCTTGACCACGCCACTGTCTACATTCAGTGCTAATCTTTTATAAAAATTCAAAGTCTGTCTGTCTGTTCCGTATACACATTCACAGTGTCTAGGGCAGAGCTTCTTTTTTTTTGTTTCTTTTTCAAATTTTATGTGGTTTTCTCTATTTTACTGTGAGAGTAACCCCACCCTTATGTTTGACTTTTTATGACTAGGGGTTGTCGAGATATTAAAAAAAAAAAAAAAAAAAAAAAAAAAAATGCAAAATTTAACCTTCCATAGAAATAGCATTATGCGGACCAGTTTTTTAGACACTTTATTATTTGAAGAACATTACATCATATCGCTTAGCAACGGAATTAAATCAAATGTGTTTATACGGCAGACGGTTTTTATTTAATGTATGCAATTTAGATAAAAAAAGGCATGGCTATAAAAATAAGTTTTATAAATGAATGGTATTATATTTTCGATTGGAGATTATATCAGTTGTGGCTTTGGGATATAAGATTACGAGAATGATTTTTTTTTTTAATTTCTTAAGTCATCTTTTTTTTTTATTTTTGCTGATGCATTTTTTAATCGACTGTTGAAACAGGATAAAAATGATACGGGTATACCTTCTACTTATTTAACATATTCGTTTTGAAATGTATGTTGACTTAACTTCATACTTTTGATAAATTTGTTTACAAATGGAATCAAGATGTTTTATTATTGGATCTATGAACATAATTTTGTATAGCGATAACAAGAGCTTTTATATTTCTTTTTAGGGGAATTCATCAAATATTTTAATATAATGTTTTGAAAAACAATTTGATTTAGAATACTATTGGAATTAGCACGTGTTTTATATCAACGATGGGTATATCTGCTAGCATTTTTATATAAAAAAGGGAAAATTTTAAAAGACTTTTATAAGTGACTATTATTTTAGCTTGCCAAAGAAATTAAAAAACTTCAAAATTTAAGTTAATTCAAAAATTAATTTTTTTTTGTTCAGTTTTATTTTGTTTAACAAATATGTAGCGCTGGGCATTGAAAATAATTACTTTAACCCCAAATTATCTCGGTTAAGTTCTGCTTCTTGGTCGAAACTATAGATGGGCAAAGTTGCAACCTCCTAGGTCACCTCGAAACTTCAGGAGGATCTGAAAAGACTTTTAGCCCCATTCCCCCCATTTTGTTCCTCCATTGGGAAGAAATCTAAATTCCGGTTTCGTTTCCGCTTCGTAGTTGACTATACGTGTGCAAAGATTCAGCCTTCTAAGTTACGAAATGTTTTTGGACGGGCTGTAAAAATCTTTTCAACACATACCCCCATTTTCTCCGCCCCAGGAGTAAAATGGAAAATCCTGCTCCATTAGGTTCTGTCCCGTGGTCGATACTATAAACGTGCAAGGATTCCGCCTTCTATATCCATGCTGTGGGAGGCTTCTGGAAGGTCTAGAGAGACAAGAAACCCATTTTTCCCTTTCGCAGGGGTAAATTAAAAATCCTGTTCCATTAGGTTCTGTCTCGTGGTCGTGATATAAGTGTGTAAAGTTGCAGCCTTTTATGTCATTGAGGAGTTTTGGGAAGGTTTTAAAGATAAAAATACGCTATACAATTAAGAAAAAAAAACTTGAGCAACGTATAAAAGCACAGATAACACAATAATGCAGCATTCAGCTGTTTCGAGGATGCGCTGGACCCCCTTCGTCAGTGCAAGACAGCCAACAAACTCGAAATCCAAAAGCGGAATTTCCGCTTTTAGACTTCGGGTTTATTGGTTTTTTTCTTGAAACTTTCAGTAACATGCCTACAAATGCTTCACAGTGTATCAAAGAGCATCTTTATACAGTGGTGCATAGGAAATTCCTTAAACACTCAAATAACCATGTAAGAAAAAATCCATGAGGTACACGTAAGGTCCATCTATAGTAAAGAGACCATGCCCGATCGAGTAAAAGTGGTTGCAGCGCCCCTAGCGGAGAATTGAAGAATTTGGAAACACGAACTCTCCAACAAACCGAGATAGAGAAAAACGTCACACAAGTTTTAGAGCATTGTTGAATAAGTATGAATCGACACCAGGAATGAACGGAACGCGGATATAGAAAGACATAAATACTTGCCATACTTAATCGGTTGCTTAATATGCAGCCACTGATTACAAGCAATTATAGTATATTATTATTTTTCAAATGAGCATATTTTTTTAATTTCATATGCACATTATTGATAGCGGAATGCATTTTGAATAGGTCTGAACTCAATTCCTGTGAAGTATCGTTCATTGTCCCATTTCTCAATATAATAGCAATTCGCCTAGAATTATATTGTAATCGATGTGACTCTCTTGTAATCGATTTAGTGGCAATTCCTACACATCAGGTAATGCTCTACATTTTTTTCTTATAACATTTTTTTCTTATATCTTGCTTTGTTGCCGAGTTAGTGTTCCTGACTTCTTCAATTTACCGATAGGGGCGCTATAAACCACTTTTATTTAATCGGGAATGATCACTTTACTATAGACAGACCTAACGTGCACACTCACTGACTAATCCTTATAAAGGCATTGAAGTACTTAAGGACTTTCATAGGAACCCTGTATACCCTCTGTAGAAAGATACAGAAAAAGTTGGTTACCTCGTCAAATTCTAGTCCAATCAGTTTGTTTCTCAGAAGTTCGCCAAATTCTCCAAGTTGGCTGCAATTCGTCAAACGTTTCGCCAAATGCTAAGCCTTTCCGTAATGACTATTGATAACTGTTCATGTTGCTTTCCAATACGGATACATATAACGTAGTGAAAATTACTATAAAGCATTTTTAACAGAAGAAATATTTTGCATTCACGAGTCGCATTTCATAACTTTAAAAATATATCTCAGTGGGTTATGATCGGTAATTGAGAAGCAATATTACATTCGGAACAACGGGAATTAAGCAATTCGTTTCTGCCTGTCTGTCACAGCCACTTACAATTCGAAAAGGAATCATTTACTTATTTCTTCCCTTGATTGTTAAGTTTAATTGCAAGCAAGTTTGTGGCAAAAAGTATTTCAGATTCTGCAATGTGTTTAAAAGTTACACCATTTTCAAGATATAATACTATATGCAATATACATTCAAATAAAACATACAAAATTATATGCACTATATATATATATACACTATATATATACACTATATATCTACTAAAACAAAGCACTATATATCTCATAAGGAAAACCCGTATATATTTCTCTGTGTCTGTCTCATTTGGTGACAAATTTAGTAACAAATTTGGCGACTTTATCAAAACCTTTGCTGCGAACGTGGCGATTTTTAAAAAATGTCGCCAAATGGACACTAATATCTAGGAAAATTAAGTTCAATTTCTTTGATAATTTCAGCGACTTTGTGTAAATGACGTTACAACTGGGGGGGGGGGGGGTCCTTTGCTAAGTGACGTATTTATAAAGCAGTTGTTAAATTGCGTTGTACAATTGGCATGGTTGTGCATGGAAGAAAAGGAACGCTGAATGAATTTTTGTCTCGTCATTTTGGAAATTGAGTGGTGTTGAGTGATGTGCCAGACTTGGCGATAAATTGCCAAATCTGGCAACCATTCTTCTGACTGAAATGCTAGCAACCATAGAGTGACTTCAGGGAAAGAATGCTCGTACCGCTGTCTTCTGGAGAAAATACTCCGATGGCACCGTTTGGTCTGCGATAAAGACGAAAGACAAGACGGGGGACGCCAGTGGGAGAATATTACACGTTCGCAACAATACAGTATACAATAGTGTTATGAACGTGCAAAATGCTCTGGAGTTGGAGTCTCTTTTTCTCCCTCTCACTGGAATATCTTTTGAAAACCAGACGAAAAAAACACCCATACAGGAATCTATTTTGGCGAATCTAGGGTTATCATATGCCGAAGTTCGAAGAAGGATTGCCAAGTTTGGAGATTTATATCAAATTTGGCAGCTTTCTGAAGGTTCGACAAGGACCTCGAAATAACCGGTATTCTACTTGATGTAAGATATTTTCAGAAGTTTCTACAGAGTGTCTATAAAAGGAGTTCACGTGATACAAGCTACATTGAACTGTGACATTCGTTAATGTTTCGAGAATAGTATCCGTTGTCTTTCGAAATGAGTATAGCATTTATGTGCTGTTTTACTGTTTATTGTTCCTGTTTACTCTGTGAATAAACGTGTGAATAATACTTGTGAATAATACTTGTGTTGTTGTTGTTGAGACCCAGACCGTCCGACCTACCAGAAAGGTGTAAGGTAACAGTTTGGACGGCCGGGAAGTGCCACCCAATTTAGACCGGAACCCAGTGGGGGAGGCATCCACAGGGACCGTACCCTCCTTCCCCTACCACCAACCTCTCGGAAGGACTTACGGACCCACATGTTTAACGTGATCGTACTCCGCGTGAACACGGCGGCAGTTTTGGAAGCGGCTGGAATCGAACCCGGGCCTACCGAGTGCAACTCCAGCGCGCTAACCAATGGGCTACCGCGCCCGAATAATACTTGTGTATAATACTTGTGAATAAACGTGTGAATAATACTTGTGTATAATACTTGTGAATAAATGTGTGAATAATACTTGTGAATAAACGGGTGAATGATACTTGTGAATAAACGGGTGAATGATACTTGTGAATAAACGTGTGAATAATACTTGGAAATAAACGCATGAATAATACTTGTGAATAAACGTGTGAATAATACTTGTGAATAAACGTGTGAATAATACTTGTGAATAATACTTGTGAATAAACGTGTGAATAATACTTTGAATAAACGTGTGAATAATACTTGGGAATAAACGTGTGAATAATACTTGTGAATAAACTTGTTAATTATCCAGAAATTTGGACTCATTTTTGTATCCTGAGCGCACATTCTCGATTCCAGAGAATACGCCGTAACAATTGTATGAGAAACTAATAATAATCGGACTTATTGTAAATCGGCTGTAAAATCATAATGCAAGTTAAAATACTCATACGACTTATGAGTAACATATACGCCCCCCCCCCCCCTCCTCACAAAAATTAATTAGAGTTCCAATAACAGAGTGATGACATTAGCTGTTCCCATCTTGCATTATCTCATTGTCGAGAAGTTCATCTCCTTGACTGTCCTTCCCGAGGCAATATACGAGCCGCAGCAGGACCAATGACTTCTTTTGTTGGAGTTGAAAATATCCGATGAGACGTTTATCATCAATACTCCTGATAAGTCGAATGGCTTTTTTCCATATAATACGTATAAACATAGGGTAAGTCGATTGGTATATTGGATAGGAGATTCCGATAAATATGCAAGATTGTTCTTTACGGAACATATATCCCCCTCCCTTGTCATAACCAGTGTCAGGAACACTGTATATGGAACAATTCTTAATGGGACATCTATTGCAGATACTTCAGATTAAAAACTGCTGTGCTTTATGAATAATACATATAATTGTCCATGAGATTTTTGTGTTTCTAGATATTTCAGGAGCCTCCCCTTCAACCAGGAATATTGAATCTTTCTGCACTTATATTATCGACTACGGGGTAAAATCTAAAGGAACCGGATTTTTGATTGCCCCCTTTCCCCCCTCCCGGCTCCCCACCACAACCACAGGGTTGGATAAAATGCTTTTTTGTTTTCAAAAAGTATTTTCATACCATTCAGTAGCCTTTTCTACTGACCTAGAAGTTTGAATCTTTGTACGTGTATGCTATTCACCACAGGACAGAACCAAATGGAGCCAGATTTTCGACCCACCTTCCGCCGGTGCTGGAAAAAATTAGGAGTTTGGAAAAGTATTTCCAGACTTTTGGTGTATTAGGAGATTGAATTTTTACATACGTATAGTATAGATCACTGTATAGAACGCAAAGGAGCCGAATTTTCGATTTCTTCTCTAGGGGCGGATATAATTAAGGTTTTTTAAAAAGTGTTTCCAGACCCTTCAGAAGTCCCCTCAACCAGGAACTTTACACATTTATAGTATTGACCACGGAAAAGGACCTATCTGAGTTAATTTTATTTTTATTAGGGTGGCTATTTTCGACACTAATTTTCTTAAATTGATGAAAAAAATAAAGATTATTAGGAAAAAGTTGCACCTTAATATTTTAGGACTGTTAGTTCCCCTAATTTTAACAGGCTTAAATACTAGTACGTATAGGAATAGATAGGGGATAAAATGAAAGTTTTATAGCAACAAAACTACACTGTTTCAGATATAATTTGTAAAATTACACTTATTTATAATTTTGCACTTTTATTGAATAATTACATTGAATGTAGAGGGGGGCGAAAATTTATTTGAGGAAAGACCAGATATGACCATGCTGTCAAAGGAAGGGTGCTTCTCGGGTAAGACGTTTTCAAGAGAACGTGAAAGTAAAAATGCGCCGTTGGCAGTAGCATGCTTAAAAATATTAACTGATTTCAAAGGTAAAAAAAGGGCCCCTCTTCATCAGGATTAAAAAGACAGCAGACACTACAGAAAATTTAAATAGATGTTTGTCAACAGAATAATTCTCACTGGAACAAGGAATATAGTCGTTGTCATATGAAATAAAAAATATAATGTGGGGAGCACATCATTTTCCCTACATAATGCAATGGTTATCCTTCTTTCACAGTGAAATAATGGTATACAAGATCCACGGCATACTATTTTTGGTATTGAATTAATACCACTTATAATGAAATTTTGCGCTTTTGACAACTCAGTACTATAAACTGAATGACTTATTCATACTCATGTGCTTATTCATACATTTTAAGGACGATTTACGTCCTTAAAATGTAATTGATATTAATATTCCGTAAAATAAATCACTGTAGATGAATTCTTTTGCGTCAAAATACAAAATTATTATAGAAAGCAACTTCTCTCGTGAATGGAACGAGTTAGATCTACGAGAATAGTGTTAATATATTTGTTGTACAATAGAGGAATAATACCTGCGATGTTTTTAATTTTAGGAACATTTTTGTGGGAAATTTATTTGATAAGCGTACCCTATCTCAAGAATAGTTGATAATAGAGTTCTAAAGTTTGTCATTCGTATTCAAATGAAAAATTAATGAAATGATAATTTATTTAATAGAATTAAAAATATTTTTTTAATGATTTTCCAAAAATTCATTAGGAAATTGAGGGGATGTACTTGAACATTCTGTTAAGTGTAAAATTAATGAAGTTCCAATATTCACTAATTTTATAATTGTACCAAATTTCTAGTGAAATTCTCCATTCGTTCATGAGATATCGCATCCATACACATACACACACACACACTAATATTCATACGCACACACGCATAGGCATCATTTCAAAAATGTTCAATTCGAGTTCAAGGATTCTTAAGACGTGTTTTTCCGCTGAAAACTCATCGAATTTTCGATACCGTCACAACACCCTATACATTACACTATGTACATATGGAAAGTAATAATAATTATACTTATATATCAAGGAGGTATGAAGCAGAGTGAAACAAACGGTAGAAGATTGCAAAAATATCTCAATCTTTTTTGCAATTTTTTGTTGTTCATTGTACTCTGATTTTTACCTCCTTGGTTTTCAGCACATGTCGGTTATCGTGAAAGCACGGTTTATAGCAAATTTTCTTGTTGAAAGTGCTGTTATTGGCTATCCGGGGATAAACAGCGCCAATCTGGAAATCGATTCATGGGTTTTGGTCACTGCAATGCGACCGTGATTTCAAGTAAGATTAATGTATTTTTTTTTATACATAAAATTTTACTGACAAAAGTTTGCGTTTGTCGACATGCGCCTCTTGTTTGTGTACAGTCGCCGTTTGCGTGGCGACGCAGCCTATTTCCCTGAATATTCAATGTCCGAGCATTCTTCTTCGATCGTGAATTATTAATATCATCTACACATTACGGCAGCATTTATTTACGTTGGATGATGTCCAACTACCGAAAAAGTATTCCGAACTTAAGTATTACATGCACTCAAGACTCAAAAGCAAACTATTGTTGGAAATGATACCTTTCAATAACATTAAAAAATTGTCACTACTAATACTTGGAATTTAACTTCATTTATTTTTTTTTCGTAACATTCATATTCTTCAATAGTAGTTATTCTATCCATACAATGACAGGATGCATAAAGCTACATAAAATATGCCTTGTCATTCGTCTCCACTCTTAAAATGCCAAAATATCGACAAAATAAACAGAACCGTAAACTTTTAAATTTGAAGTTTTCGCTTGAACAATCCATTGAAGTTACTGGAATGAAATTTTTAGAGTAGAGAAGTTTGGTGTTTTGACATACTGACATTGCGCTTTTAAAGAAGTCAGACAAAACGATCTCTAACAAAACACAAGTCCTACACGACCCCCCTCCCCCCCCCCCCAAAAAAAAAATCACAATGACTTGGCATCTAGACCTCCCCCCCTACCGTCATAATAATACGTAACTGTCACAATCTGTGAAACTGGCTATATTTTGAATCGAGACAACTAATTTAATAATATTAACGATGAATTATCAATGAATTTAGATTTAATTTTCAGAGATAAATTATTGTCAATTTGTCGAAATTCTGTTCATATTATAATACCCCAGATATACAGTCAAACGAGGTAGGGAGAGGTCACAACCAAAATTTCCTTAACGATACCATTGGATTCCTATTGCCTCATTTTAATCATTAGGCCAACAAGGCGCATGCATAGGTTACAGGAAACAAGAGGGGGGGGGGCGTAAAAGATGCATAATAAGGATTACCAGGACTAATATTGTTTTGCAAAATTTTACTAAAGCATTTTGTGAATGGTAAAATCTGTAAGCTATAGTGTACACTTTAAATACATTTTTAAAAATTACCTCAAAAATACCCGTTAATAAGTAGGAGAAGGAAATTAATATTTCCGTGCAGTTACATTCTCAAAATAATGAATGATAAACCCTCCTCGCACTCAGCGATTGAATTCTCATATGCTGCGTAATTCCTATTGGTTGCCACCGAAAGTTGTTTAGTGTATGTCATACTATAGCATTATCTACCATATATTGGTGCTAAACTTGATATTTACTTACGGGTAGTTATTGTGTATACAGCAGAGGGGCCCGATTTTATGTTTGTTTCTAGGGCCCGAGAAACTCTCGCCTGCCCCCTCCCCCCTCACCTATTCGACCATTGATCTCCTTTTCTCCGAACTTACAAGCTGAAAAATTCATACGAAATTGTGTGCGATCAATTCAACAGATAATCGCAAAAGGCCTATCTATTGATTTGCAAGGGGTTCGGATCAGGAAAAGGCGTAACATTTTTTCGAACATTTTTTTCGAAAATATTAAAAAAAAATTATAAAGACGAATAATTTAAAAAGTTGAAAACTTCAGCAACGTGCATAAGCGCAAATAAAATGATAATGCAGCACACAGCTGTTTCGAAGATACGCTGGATACCCTTTGTCAGTGCAAGAGAACCACGCCCATTCCTCTTTTGGGCTTCGGGTTTGTTCTTGCATATACACTTTGCTGAAGTTTTCCTTATCCTTTCCCACAAAGATGTATTTGACTTATTAATTTAAAAAGTTGTTGGTTAATCCATTTATTTATTTTTTTTTTTTGCTTTAATATGTGCTATTA
This sequence comes from Amaurobius ferox, assembly GCA_951213105.1. Lineage (NCBI taxonomy): Eukaryota > Metazoa > Arthropoda > Arachnida > Araneae > Amaurobiidae > Amaurobius > Amaurobius ferox. Next base: position 156,114,726 of record OX578135.1, on the reverse strand, counting down.
TTTTTTCCCATATTACGGAAATCAGTTAATCGTCATGAAGAATCTCACATTGAACATATTCAATTTATTTTTAAAGCTTAAATTTCGTTGCGCGGTTAAAAGCTCTCATATGCCTGGCGACACCTATCTATTTCGCCATATGGTGAGCGATCCCGGGTGACTGACTGTACGAAGCTCTTTCTTCCAACTTTCTCCGTCTTAGACATACAAAAGATTTAAATGAGAAATGTTCCGTGAAACGGGGCTATAATTAGAGCGGTGTTTCTAAAGAAGTGCTCGCTATGCAGCTGAGTGGATAATTCGAGTCATTTCGGAAAACTTCGTTTGGCAGCTCTGGAAAACGTAAATCCGGGAGAAATTACCACTTAAAATTACGAAATTAAATTCCTTGTCTTTACATTAAGAGGTGAAAGAAAATCAGCCATGTAGTTGCTTCTACACTTTACGTAAAGCAAACTGGAATGAACTGTGAAACATTTTGATGTGAATAACATCTGCGGTTGGCCTATCTCTGGCTGAAATCTGAGCGTTACGAAAAATGTAAACACTTCGGACAACTATATCTCCGAATCTAATACGAAAAAAATCTGATGTGGGCAGCACATGACTTTCCTTATATAATGCAATGAATTTGCTACTTTTGCAGTTAAAAAAAATGTTATTCTTAAAGTAGATATTTATATTCTTTCCAAGATATTGAATTTTCTTCTGTTAGTCGTAATTTTCATTGATTTAGCGTCATTTTTATCCAATTGGTGAGATTTTCGTTAATTTGGCAACATTTAAAAATGTCGCCAAGTTGGTGATATTCCGCTAAATTCGTCGCCAAAATCTCGCCAAGTGTTATGGACGGAGAAATAAGTTCTTACAGCGGATAAATGACTATTGGCGTTCAAATACAAAAGTATTACTCAAAGTATCTTTTTTCATGAATGGAACGAGCTAGATGAACGAGAATGATGTCACCCAATTTATCGCATGGTATTACATATGAAAAGTGAACATGTTTCTCGATAGGAAATCTTTTTATTTTCTATGACTTTTGATATATATATATATTTTTTAAATGTGCAATATCTCGAGAACAATTCATGCTAGCGTTCTAAAATTTATGTCAATCGTTTTCTAATGAAAAATTACATAAGAAATGTCTATTTGTGTAACTTTATTAGCGGTTTTGATTTTTTGATGATTTTTTCAAAATTTCACTCGAAAATTTAGGGGGGTTCTGAACATTTGATTACGTTTAAAACCAATAGGCTTCCAGTATTCACGGATTGTGATTTTTGTAACAAATTTCGTTCGAATCGTTCCATTCGTTCGTCAGTTATCGTCTCCACGGACTCACTAACACACACACACGCAAGCACACAGACGCGCGCACACACACATTCACACACACACACACACACACACTTTCACACACACACACACACTTTCACACACACACACACTTTCACAAACACACACACACACTTTCACACACACACACGCACACACACACACACACACACACACACAGACATCACTTCGAAAATATTTGATTCGTGATCAGGCATGCTTGAAACGTGCTCTCCCGTCAAAAACTCGAATTCGAATTTTCGACCCCGTCACAATACTTTCCTTATACATTATGTATATAAGAAAAGTAAAAATTAATTTCAATATTTTAAATTTTGATTATTATTCCGAATAAACTAAAGTTTTTTCCGAGCGAATTTTTGCCTCACTTTGTTTAGCTTCATTAGAAATATCTTCTACACTATAAAAGATAGATATAAATAGTAAGCGATAGAAATGTTTATTAGAAAATCGAGTTTCAAGATCAATGATTTGTTTTTGAAAAGCTTTTATAGTTTTCGAGAAATCGTCTTCTCAAATTAAGACTATTGGGGATTTTCTGTTTTTAAAGATTTTAATACGTATATATCACAAAAACTAAAAGTGCTAGCCATGAACTATAAAAAATAATTTGTAGCCCGCTGAAAGTCCTGCAAGGATATGTAGTTGTATTTTGTATAGGGTTTTTGGGTTCCTAAATAGAGTAGTTAAACTTTAATATTTAGAACTATTTTGAGAAGGTGATTCTAATTTCGATAGAATTTTAATATTTAAAACCATTTTAAAAAGGCGTTTCTAATTTCGATATTTTATTATTTTGAGCTATTTTGAAACGGTGGTACTAATTTAGATATTTTAATATTTTGAACTGGTTTGAAAATGTTTAAAGAAGGGAAACTAGTCACAAAGGAAAATGCTACTTATGCAAAACCATTTCGACTCCATCGGACTGAAGTCACCGCCGATTTTTTTATACATTTTTATCTACACACGCCTATTATATTTACATTGATTAGAGGGCTAGCATCAGTAAATTCTCTTCTAAATATCAATTAAGAATACTTTTCATTGAAATACTAGTATGTAAGCCTATCAAAAACAGGAAAACGAACACTCTAAAAGAAATGAGTTGCAACATTTTTTTAAACGTTTTATTTTGTTTAACAACGTATGACAATTGCCATCTAAATTAATAATCTTAATCGTAAATTGCCCCAGTTAGATTCTGTTCCGTGATCGATACTATAAGTATGCAAAATTTTCGCCTTCTGGTTCACTGAGAGTTTTCTGCAGCGTCTGGGGGAAAGACAAAAACATGTTAGACAATTATTATATAGATGAGAAAAACGTGAGTTGAAACTTTAATTTTATGAATTTGCTGATTTCTGAAACCACAGTTTTCATATAGCAAAATTTTAGTTTTTAAATATTAAAAGTGTATCTTGCTCAGTACATATAAAAAGTTGTATATTACTCAAGACTATATTGTTCAATGTATGGTCACAGTTTACCTTAATCCTCTTTGGTGATAAATTAGTTTTTCACGATACATAAACAGTTTAAACTTTGCTTATTTCTAACAATTTCTCGTCCATTTCAGATCCATCGTCCAAGATTCGATGTTTTGAGAATAAATTTTGCTGTTTTGTGAATTAGTTGAGCATTTAATGGTTGTTTTTAACACTTTACAACATAGTTGAAACGTGTTTATGACTTTGGTCATTCTGTCTGTCTGTCTGTCAGTTCGCACGATAACTGCCGTAAAAATGAATTTATCAAAATGAAATTTTAGTATGGTGTTGAGACGGTTTGTGGGACATATGGGAATGCAAATGAATAATATCACCCAATTATTTTTGGATTGAACCTGGGTTGGAAAAATGAAATACATTGAATCCTATGGGACCTCATTTATCAAACATTTTTTAAGTAAAGTTAAAATTCACAAATTGCTTCAAGAAAGTTCTTTTAAATTTATATTTAGTGTCGCATCCGTCCTAAAACCGCTTTATTTTTGCGTATTTTCTGTGCATCTATATTCTGCGCCAACGCAATTACAATACTTTTGAGTTTAAATGATCATCAAACTTTGATTATTTCTACAACGGAGCATAATTTTAATGGATGCAGAATGCAAACAAATGATTGTAAGATGAATTGTATAGTAATTGCTGAATTTTTTTCACGCAAAATTATTTAACTCTGGAGTCTGGAATGAAAGTGTATGAATGATATATTTACTGCTTTTACATAGAGAGTCAGACGATTTATATTTCGATGACGTTATTTGAATAAAGTTCATTTTTTCGGTGAAGTTTGAAGTTTTCAAGTAAAATAAATTATTGTAGTTCTGTGATAATTAAAGAAATATCTCTGCTGAATGTATCGCTTTCAGCGAATTTCATTTCAGTTGGAAAGTGTCTCATAATCAATGCTTTATGCATGATTGACCTTTCTTGTTTATACTTGGCGTTTTTTTTTTTTTTTTTTTTTTTTTTTTGCGATTTGTGAGCTAGTTATTAGTGTTATTAGCTGTATATTGTTCCGGCTTATGCTTATGGATGCTTTTAAATAAAAGCGTTAGTTTTCCAGAATTTCGGACTCATTCTGAGAGAACACTCACGAGTTGAGAGGATGCAGCGTAACAGTATAAATTGAGTTCATATATGCAAAATACAAGTCGTTGTTTTTTCCACCTATCTTAAGCTTCTAGCATTCCTGTTATTTGAAGTATATTTGTTGCTATTTATAATTACTCAAAGAATAACACTCGGGTAATTATGGATAAACTAAGCGAAGACCATTCTCTATTCCTAACGAAGCAAAATCAACAATTTGTGATTCCCTTTACTCGAAAACTACAATGTGTGGGAAGATGAAATTTTTCATACACAAGTGAAATTGCACGCAGATTTACAGAATCACAATTTCAATTATTAAAACGAATTGTAACGGTGCGAAATGCTCAATTTTTAAACTGCTCATGCTCATTATGATTCCTACAAACAACAAATAAACAACCGCTTTTAAGCAGTTAATCAAAGCGCATGCACTTGCATGCATTGTGATTTAAACTTGATCCTGTATATTAAATACGCATTAGATTCAAATGTGTTACTTTGATTTCATTGTTATCCCTTATTCTAATGTGTTTAATTATATATTCAAATTTTAAAAACTTATAGGTTTTTTTGTATTAGGATTCTCCAATATTGAAATTGATTCTTTATATTTCTAATTTATATATTCTTATTGTATCTGTGGTGGAATTCGAGGTGTTATGAAACATTTTAACCCGTTGGCCGCTTATACTTACTATCGAATCTAATAGATGAAAATGTAAATATTGTTTCTTGTTTTATGTCGGAAATAGGGTCCAGATTATGAATATATAAAAATAATTTCAATATTTTAAATTTTTTTTAAACTTATTACAGTATTTGTCAGAGTGAGGTTTTTTTTTTTTTTTTCATTTTTCTTAATTTCTTTCGAAATATCTTCGAAACTATAAAAGATAGATATACCGGGTGATTCAAAAGTTCGGAGTAAAAGTAAAACGCTATAAAACTATCTATGGGTCGGAGAGACATGCGGTTTGCAGATTAATATTCACTGTGGTGGAGGATTTTGTGTGGCATGAAAAAAATTAGTTCAAACTCTCGACACTCGGGGGGGCTGCGGCAGATAAAACCATGGAGATGACTTATGTATGGAGGTAATTGCAGACATGACTGGCCTGCGAGATCCTCAGATCTCACACTCGTGATTTTAGGTATCCCCCACAACGAGAAATCACAGGGTGTGAGATCTGGGAATCTCGCAGGCCAGTCATGTCTGCAATCACCTCCATGCATAAGTCTTCTCCTTGGCTTTATCTGCCGCAGCCCCCGAGTGTCGAACTAATTTTTTTTCATGCCACACAAAATCCCCCACCACGGTGAATATTAGTCTGCAAACCGCACGTCTCTCCGACACATAGATATTTTTTTTATAGCGTTTTACTTTTGCTCCGAACTTTTGAATCACCCAGTGAATAGTAAGGAACAAAATATGCAATAGGAAATTTAGTTTAGAAGTATCTCTTATAGTTTTAGAGTAACCGTGTTGTCAAGTGTAAGAAGACTGAGAATTTTCCGGTTTTCAAGTTTGTATTGCTTATATCTTAAAAATTAAAAATGCTGGCTATGAACAATAATCAAGAATGGGAAACTCTTTAAAAGCCCTAAAAGTGTATATAATTGAATTTTGAATCGAGCGTTTGGTTTACAAAGTACACTGTAAAACATTATGCAATCTTTGCTCATTTTTTCAGCTACTTTGTTGATCATGTCGGCAAATTGATAAGAAAAGCCACAATTACAGGCTTTCATGAAAATTCCAGCTTCATTTCTGAACTATTCAGCTAATTATCGTTTGCCAAAGCGTTATTTTTGTGTATATATATATATATATAAATAATCTTTTTTTATTTATTATTTTAACCTGGGTTTTCTAATGCGTGGGAAAGCTGTAACGTTTAAAATGTCACGAGTTCTGCAGCTCAATCTGTTTACTTACTTCTTGGTAAAATATTGGTGCTTAAATGCGTGATATTTTATTTTATTTAAAAATATCAGGAGATTAAATAAACTTAGGGATTCTAAAGATGCTTAATGATTGATGAAGTTTGAACAATTCGAATAGATATAAATATACGTATTCAAGTACGTACGTATTTTTGTACTGCCAGGCAAGTTTATAGATTAACCTGAATCGAAAATCTCGTTAGATATATTGTATTCCTTTAATGTATATTCCACCAAACAAGTTAGTAAAATGTATGAAAATATACCTTTACAAGTACGTATATTTGTGCCGCCAGGGAAGTTCATAGATTAACTTGAATGTAAAATATCGTCAGTTATATTGTACAAGTTTAATTCATATACCGAAATGAAAGTTAGTAAAATAATTTTTTTTTGTTCAGAAGTCAGTCGGAGTATCGGGCGAAAACGAAAGGGCTAACTGGTTATAAACAGTTAGTGAATCGCTCTGTAAACAAAACAGATGAGTATGAAAAAATTGAATAAGCTTATTGAACTTTACTGGAGTTTTAGTTTACACGATGTTATTCACGCAAAACCATTTCAGCTCCATCGGACTAGAGCCACCGTCGATATTTTATTAAACTTTTATCACCTTTTCTATCTATCTATCTATATAAAGAAGAAAAGTATGTATCCATTTTTTTTTCTTACATAATGCAATGAATTTACTTCTTTCACAGTGAAAACACAATGTATAAGATTCACGACCCTATATGTTCCGGTGTTGTTGTTGTTGAAACCCAGACCGTCCGACCTACCAGAAAGGTGTAAGGTAACCGTTTGGACGGTCGGGAAGTGCCACCCAATTTAGACCGGAACCCAGTGGGGGAGGCATCCACAGGGACCGTACCCTCCTTCCCCTACCACCAACCTCTCGGAAGGACTTTCGGACCCACATGTTTAACGTGATCGTACTCCGCATGAACACGGCGGCAGTTTTGGCAGTGGCTGGAATCGAACCCGGGCCTACCGAGTACAACTCCAGCGCGCTAACCAATGGGCTACCGCGCCCCTATATGTTCCGGTGTAACTTTTATCAGAGTTTTGCATCGTAAATCCCGAGCAATGCCGGGTAATCGCTGGTAGTATCTAATAAATGTGAAAATAGCTTTTCAAATCCACGTGAGATGGTATTCCTATGCGATGGAAGAAGGTTATTTTTCACCATTTGTCCGAAACATGAGTTTTGCTAATGGATTAGAATTTGGGATACTGATGAAAAGAATATTTTCTATATACTTTCAGCAAAACTAACTTGACATTAAAGATGTATAGGAAAAAATATACGTCTCCTCCAAGCTATTTACACCATCTATTAAAGAATATTAATAAGTAAAAACTAAAATTCTTTTTATAAAACTAATAGTTTGAAGTGAAATTAATCTATTCTTATATTAAATGTACGAAATTTTACTGATATTTTTATATATTTAAATTACAAAATGTATTCTAAATTTATATTTAAAAGAGATTATGTTACTATGGTAACCATCCAGTCATAGTACGTATAATAAGCATACAAAAACAAGACTGAGTAAATAGGTAATAATAGTTTTCACAGTACTTTCAAATTAACTTTGACCAAGATATGGCGAAGAGGCGATTTTCAGGTTAACATTTGAAAATGTGTTTTAAGGTAAAAAGGGGCTGCAATGGGAAAAAAGGGGGTGATTCATGACGTGGTATTTCAGCTTACTTCACCGAAACGGATATGCGTCATCTTGAACTATAAACTGGTCTATAAAATACTAAAAACAGAAAAAGATCCGCATCAGAGCTCGATAGAATCTCACCCCTATTTGTAGATACCAGGTGGAGAGGAAGAAAAAAAATCATGAAAAAAACCTCTCAGTCTATTGCCGCTCACCTTTTCTATTGTTCTTGCTTTTCAAACGTAGGGAAAAGCACACTGTCGCGTGAATCAGAAGGTTTTGGAAAAGGTACAAGAGGTGTCTTCTCGGAAGACGACTTTGGTGCCTCCCGCAAAGAATCGGCCTTGCCGGAACTGAAGTGAAATAGGTGTAGGTAGTTCTCTGAGACAGATTTTCTTGAAAATGGACTATTGTATTTCTTTAATTTGTTTAGAATATTAATTTTAGAGTTTAAAATTCATTTATGCTTTACTCTGAGGTCAAGTCAATATTTTATCCCATTTAAAAGCAATGAGAAGAAAATAGGAATGGTTAGCAAATGAAAAGTACCGCCATAAGAGAGAGTAGATATCAATCACGACTTTCGTATTTCGCGTGATACAGTTGATACACTTTTCATGTTCTTTAAAACGTTCGATTTTTTTAAAAAACGTTTTTCGTAAATAAACTTGTAGAACTCGTTGAAAAAATTAATTTTATACTGATTTTTGAATTTGAAATTATGAAATGGGCCTCATTTAATATCAAATAAGGTTTAATTCTAATAAATTAGATTTAATTCTCTTGTTAACACATATAGCTTTTCGTAATATAAGCGTTTGAACGTGTTGGCTTTATGCTAAAAGGTTTAAAGCTTCTTATAAACGAGTATATAACATAAAAAGTGCGTCAACCGATATAAAAATGCATTTTGCAGTACAAAAAGACATTATGGCAACACTCATCAGAGCAATATCGATTCCTGTTGATAGAATACTTTCCTTCCAGGCCACGTATGCTATTTATAGACAAAATCCGGTTCTGTTCTGATCTGTATTGGTCGTGCTATCATTTTGTCCTGAAGAAAGGTTTTGCTCCGAAACGGGTTGACACGTTTGTTATTGTGTTATATACTAAGGCTCTTAAATATACAGGCTGATACAACCACCATTTTGACTTGACATCAACCGTCCAGTCAGTTATCGTCTGCCTGTGGTGCTATCACCTTTTGATCAATAGTTTCAGCTTATTTCGATAAAGTGTGACTTTATACCGCAATTTACGAGAACTGTTTTGAGATCCTCTCAAAGTCTTCTGCAACCCACAGGTTAGCAAAGTAGAAGAAGTAATCAGTTAGAAGGAATCAGGTATTCTTAAAATGTGTTTCGACTCCGTATTATATATGAAGGAAAAGTAATAACTCCTGTCTTTTATATTCTACTGTTAGATTAACAGTTTCTACTAAGAAGTGAAGTTGAGAGCCACGATTTAGTCTACTCCGAAACAGATCTGTTTCATTAGTTTTATGCAACTGGTCGGGCATATTTTTAAACGAGAAAATAATATATTTTAATAGCAAAAATTAAGCACACGTCCACAACAGAAGGTCTTTATTTTACTTCCTATAAGAAGTACAAAAGTTTTTAAAAAAAGGCCAGAGCGCTTTCGAGCATAAGTACGCTCTTCATCAGTAGCTACACGGATTGTACGTCTTATAGGAAGTAAAATAAAGACCTTCTGTTGTGGATGTGTGCTTAATTTTTGCTATTATAACATTAGACGTGATGCCAAATTATTTAATATATTTTAATTTTAAACATGTGCTGGTTTCCACAATATGTTCCTCAGAACGCGTATAGGATATTCTACACTATACATAGGGTGCAGTTGAAAAAAATTCGGATCAAATTAGACAAATTCCACATAAACGACTTTATCAGTACGAGGAACTCATTTTCTAAAGTTTCAACTCACGTACTACTATACAACTAAATTTCAGTCTCATGAATAAAATTGTTGAACCCCTAGAATTTCATTGTAATGATATTTCACCTGTCGTAAGAAATACTTCTGAAAATTTTCTGACCGCTCTGAAGGCCATTTTGATAGATTCCAATTTTGCACGGTTTTCGCGCTATACAATTTACTGGAAAATTCATCGAAAGTATTTAGAGCAAATCTAATTTGCATCAGTCGCCAAGACAACAGACAATCAATCTATTTGCAGCCTCATGTTTAAACTTGCTATTTCGTGCGCATTCCTGGGCGATAGCTGAACCATACGATGTCCATTTCTATTGATGGTCCTTTGAACGAGAGTTACAACTCAAAATTCTCACACTAATGAATGTTTTTGTGATTGTTCCTGTTTGATGCAATACCTCGTTATGGATTCTTGTATCTGGTGTCGTGACTGGAACTGTTTCAAAAATTGCAAGCGCAATAAAGTTTTTCTAAGTACTGAGTCGAAAGCAGTTTCGCACGACAGAGGTTTTCAATCATATTTTCTCAGCAAAGTGGTCGTCAATATGTTAAATTTTAATGCTCTAGCAGTATTACATAAACTTACAACATTATTCAATTTTTGTTTTTTTTCGATCTGATACTGATTTTGATACGAGTAAGCCTAAACAATATATGGAATATAAATTGATGAATGCATGAACTTGCGTATAAACATGTATTTAATTTACATATTTTAGCATATTTTTCTTTTGTTTTTTAATGGTTTTTTTCCGATCTGCAGGCTATTTTTTTTAAATAAAAGACCCACTCTATTTTTGCATTCGTACCAAAATGGAATCAGCTTTAGGAGAACGCATATGTAACGTAACCAAATTTAAATTTGATTGGTTAGTTTTGAGATATATGGATACAAAATTTTTTCTCACATCCCAAGCTGTAGCAATAAGTAGATAAATACATTACAGGGACACACAACAGACATTTGATTCGTGTTGCAGTATGCATAAAACGTATTAATCCATCGAAAAACTCAAATCCAAATTTTAGCCTTCATTCTATAAATTTCTTTATACATTGTTTTTGGGACACCCTGTATAATAATGTCCTCGGCTTTTATTCCTTAAATATTGATCTTAGACATAAATAATAAATTTCAAAGTTGCGTAAAAAAAAGGTACAGAATTTTATGAAATCGATTAAAATTTCCAAGGGAATTAAATTTTAAGAAATACAAAATTTAAATTTTTATACGGCCCCCGTGCAAAAACATTTCTAATGCGTAAAATGTGCCCCATACACTAATAATATGATGTACAAAATTTCAGCATTTTATCATAAAAAGTCCCAAAGATATGAAACGACAAAAATGCTGACTTAAACCACTTTTCGATGCATAGGCATGGGTTCTCAGAGGGGAAAAATCATGTCGGCAGATCGCGTTTCAGGAGTCATACACAAATTACGAAATAAAACAATGACTACACAAATAAATAATAATTTTGATATTTATTAAAGTATCTACACTGTGTAGAAATAATAACTTTACACAAATATTACATTGTTCAAAATGTTTTCCATCCATGCTAAAGATCCATTAAAGATAAGAGGCAGATATTATTTGCCTGTGATGCATTTCTGCCTTGCGTCATTTGCACTCTTGCTGTAAACATTTACATTTTAATTTGTGCTTAATCCCTCACCAACTTCGTTTAAACATATCTCTGGGACTCTTTATGATAAAATGCTGAAATTTTGTACATCACCTTATTAGTGTATGGGGCACATTTTACTCATTGGAAATGCTTTTGTACGGGAGCCGTATAAAAATTTAAATTTTATATTTCTTAAAATTTATTCCCCTGGAAATTTTTATCGATTTCATAAAATTATGTACCTTTTTTAACGCAACTTTGTAATATATTATATATGTCTAAGATCAATATTTAAGGAATAAAAGCAGAGGTCAATATTTTTGGGACACCCTGCATATTTTAGGGATGGCATTATATATTTTAGGGATGGTATTATATTTTAGGGATATCAGGGATAAAGAATTGAAGATGTTTTAGCGACAAAATGTCTGTTTTATTTGAATTGAAACATAACAGGAGAGTTTTATGCACTGTATATTGTAGGAATAGTAATTATTTATCTTTTCGTACTGCTGTATATAGAAAGTATTGTTTCTACGAAAATTTTCGAATTTAAAATTTATTGATAAGAACGTTTTAAAATTGTGGAACGTATTTTGAGCATTTTTGATAAGATGTCTTTCAGGTGTGGACACAATAACTCGAAAACAACTTATCGCTATCAAATTTAATGTTTGGATACATTATGTGAAAACTAAATAGAATTTTTGTAATTTAAATAATTAGAATAGAAATTATTTAAAATATCAGATTTTTGTGCTATTATTTTTTATTAGCATTTAATCCTGTCAAAGACGGGAACACAAACACGCAAAAAATTAAACTACAATTATTTTTAATAAGTTTTATTTTTCTAAACGATGCATGGCTCTTGGCATTGAAAATAATTACCTCAATTGAAAATTGGCTAGTTAAGTTCTGCCCGGTGATTAGGTTTTAGTCCTTTACTTCTTGGGTGCTTTGGGAGGGTTCTTATGGACTATAAACCCTCCTTTCACCATTTTATTCACTTTGGAAGAAATGGCGAAATTCTGACTAAATTTTCTTTTTAGTGGTCGATATTATAAGTGTGCAAAGATTCATCCTTTGAAGCTGCTGTAGGGCTGTTTGAGGGTCTGAAAACATTTAATAAATACTTTAATATCTGCTCCAGGTGGGTGGGATCGAAAATCGACTACATTAGATTCTCTACGATTGTTGATACTATAAATTTGCAAAGATTCAGATTGTAGTGGGCGGTGATTCTCCTTGTAAATGAGTTATCGATTCCTGGTACTTCATTCCGGGATGTATATTATTCCCCTCCCCCCTCGTGTAGTTCCATATTACATCCGAAGGCTTTAAGCACACACAGTACTACTAGTAACAATCACTTTATTTAACAATTGTAAATACTAAATTTACAGAAATGTTTAGTGAAATATACAGCTCGTAGAATAAACATCAGTGACCACGGCATACGATCACCAAACCACTAAGTGTAAGGACAAGACAGCAGGTGAGTAAAAACGAAAATGGCTTTCGTTTTCCTCTTATACTGTGATTGGCGCCTGCTCAGAGCTCATTCGAAGGATTTGAATAACAGGCGACGTTACAAGTCTTCTAGGTTAACAGGGGGATTCTGGAGGGCCTGTAAAGAGTTTTTGGAAAAAAAATATCCCCCCCCCCCTCTTCGGTGAATAAATCGAAAAGCCAACAGCTCATGTAGCAATAGATGGGGAAATAGATGATTGAGGAAACACAAATATATGGGAAACTAGACGGTATGCCCCTTCATATGACGGAATTAAAAATTTGCAAAGCATTGTCTTCTATTTAGCGTCATTTTTTTTTATCAAATTGGTGATATTTTTATCAATTTGGCGGCATTTTCGTCAATCTGGCAATATTTAAATAAGTCGCCAAATTTTTAGCCAAGCATTACGCAATGACGGAGAAATTGGTTTTTCTTATGGCCTTTTACTATGTTTTTTTTTTTAAGATATTGAATTTTCATAAATTAGTCATCATTTTCATTGATTTATTGTCATTTTTATCAATTTGGCAACATTTCAAAACTCGCCATATTGGCAATATGCCGCTAAAATTTATAACCAGAATTTTGCCAAGCGTTACGGCTGGAGAAGTAGGTTGTTCTTATAGTAGATTCTTGTATTATTTACAAGATATTGAATTTTCATCAATTTATTGTCACTTTTATTGTTTTAGTGTCATTTTTATCAATTTGGCGACATTTTTTATTAATTTGGCGATATTTCTATCAATTTTTGTTTAATCAGACCCGCGGACATTCTGCCCTAAAAGTAATAAACTAAAAACATGCAAGAATAATATGTCCTACTTTTGTTGGAAGAAGCTTGAACAATTTTGAACGTTAAACCAAGCATTACTGACCTTTTGCTTACGGATGGGACATCGTCAATCTCAAACGAAATGTCAAATACCTATCTTTTTGAGAGGTTCTTCGTTTGGGATGGACGCTGTCCCACCCGTAAGCAAAAGGCTAAACATGTTAACGAAACGAGAGTGACACTCTGAGTTGCGTGGTATCTCAAATAAAAAAAATATATAAAATGATAAGAAATAAAATAACATCATGGTCTCACTTTTAGTATCTGAAGTCATACGCTACGTAAAACTTCATGGTTGCATCATAATTTCGCTGTGAAAGAAGTATAGTCATTGTATTATGTAGGAAACGGGTTGCCCATATCATGGCTTCACTTTCAGTATCTGATGTCATACGCTACGCAAAGCTCATTGGTTACATCATAATTTCGCTGTGAAAGAAGTATAGTCACTGCATTACGTAAGAAATAGGTTGCTCACATCATGGCTTCACTTTCAGTAAATGATGTCATACACTACTTAAAGCTCCATGGTTATATCATGAAAATTGAAATGCTTATCCGTGATTGAAACGTTTGGCACCATTTTGTAGCAGCGTTACCCAAAGATAGACAGATAAATCAAGATGTTATTAATATTACTTATGATTAAAATGATAGAAATTGTTATTTATAGATACATCTAGTTTGGGGATAACAGGATTGCATTGAGTTAATAAAATAAAAACGTACATACACGTATATACACAAAAGCATTTATATACGCACAGCCATATAAACATATATCAAATAAACTAGTAGATTAGATATTCCATTTTCATATACAGGAGCAACCATCCGAATATCTGGTAACAAGCTTGCTTTGAATGTTATATTATATACTAGCCGCCTTTGGCGACCAGCCTGTTCGCTACCCCTGAAAATTCTGACCGTGGCAAATTCTGATCGTTGCAAACTCGTTGGTGCGAACTACCAGAAAGGTGTAAGGTAACTGTTTGGACGGCCAGGAAGTGCCACCCAATTTAGACCGGAACTCAGTGGGGGAGGCATCCACAGGAACCGTACCCTCCTTCCCCTACCACCAACCTCTCGGAATTACTTACGGTCCCACATGTTTAACGTGATCGTACTCCGCGTGAACACGGCGGCAGTTTCGGCAGTGGCGGGAATCGAACCCGGGCCTACCAAGTGCAGTTCCTGCGCGTAACCACTTGGCTACCGTGCCCTCCGCAACAAACTCCATAACCTTCTTTTTATTTACTCAATTTAGACCGGAACCCAGTGTGGAAGGCATCCATAGGGACCGTACCCTCCTTCCCCTACCACAAACCTCTCGGAAGGACTTACGAACGCACATGTTTAACGTGATCGTACTCCGCGTGAACACGGCAGCAGTTTTGACAGTGGGGGGAATGGAACCCGGGCCTACCGAGTGCAATTCCCGCGCGCTAACCACTGGGCTACTGCGTCCTCCGCGACAATCTCCATAACTTTCTTTTTATTCACCCAATTTAGACCGGAACCCAGTGGGGGAGGCATCCACAGGGACCGTACCCTCCTTCCCCTACCACCAACCTCTCGGAAGGACTTACGGACCCACATGTTTAACGTGATCGTATTCCGCCTGAACACGGCGGCTGTTTAGGTAGTGGCGGGAATCGAACCCGGGCCTACTGCTAACTTCCCGCGCTCTAATTTACAATTTAAAATGACCATAAGCTAAGCTCTTAATTCCATCAACCTCATTCCATCGTTCCATCATTTAAAATACCCATAAAATTAAAATATCCATCGTTCCATCATTTAAAATATCCATAAAATTAAAATATCCATTTACAATATCCACAAATTAAAATATCTATTTAAAATATCCATTTAAAAATCCATATCGTTCCATCATTTAAAATATAGATATAATAATTTCTACAATACATATGCTAAGCTCTTAACTCATTTAAAACCGGAAGCACGGGAAACGGAAAACAAACTCTAATTCGGTGTTTTATTGTCCCATCCATCGCTATGCATATTCAGAACTAAGGCTCCTTTATATACGAGCTGACTCATCAAGCATATTGAAGCCCACCATAGCTGGAAGCGCAATCCATTAGCATTAACTCTATTCGTATTTTCATTTTAAGAAGTATAATTGAAATAATTATGGGTGGTTGTTCTGCACCGAACTGCCCTAATCATTCTAGAAAGGTTTTAGGCTATTTCGCTTTCCCAGAAACGAAGAAAGAAGGAAACAATGGCTAATAAATAATTGGATACCCGGTACTGGAGCATACTTGTGCGAGCTAAGTTCTACAATATTCTAATTGAAACTTCTTTTTTCATATAAAATATTTATTTTAAACACTTATTTTATAATTTCTGTAACTGTAGTATGGAACCCAATGGGCTTCAATATGCTTGATAAGTCAGCCTGTAGTAGAGGAGCTCTATTCAGAACCGTGACGTCACCTCCACCTAGACACAAACCGGCGCCATTGAAACGCCTGCTTGGGGGGAAACCGGTGATGGGAAATGGGAACTTCTTTCGCCCGCCGATAAATTTTAAAATCATGACTTCTTTAAAATTCCGATCCAGAGGCCAATTTTAGTTATTTCTTGACCAGATTGGACTTGTAAGAATGCCAGATGTTTGGCCTTTCTAAAAATGTAAATTATTAGTCGAAATTATGAGTACTTTTCACGATGCGAGAATTTAAAAACCAAAAATCGTTTTCTTGAGCAAAAAGTGACTTTTGTTTTAAAATCTTTAAAAAATATTAGAAATCAAAATTCAGATTTGAAATTGATATATTTTTACTCGAAATTCTCTGCTCTTTCCGATGGTGTAATTTGTTTTTTTCTACGACGTCTGGATCGTGGGGAAAAAAGGGCAAAAAGGGCAAAAAACGGTCGAAATCGCATAAAACATTAAATAAATAAAAAAATAATTAAAATTTAAAAAATCGGTTTTCACGTGTCCCCTTCCCTCCCCCCCGGGTCTCCGATTGCCAAATTTCGTAGCTCTCCGACGCGCGGTCGCGAAACGTATAGTGTATAAGACAGACAGACATTGCCTTTTATTATATAGATTTGTTTATGATTTGTTAAGTTACTCAGTATGTCAAGTAATATATATGGAAATATTGTGTGGAACCGGATTGTGTGGAGCAAGATCATATTTATTAATATGTATTTATTTAGTTTTATAGTGAAATAAAATATTGTGATAATAAAGTATAAAGTATTGTGACGAGGTCGAAAATTCAAGTTTTCTATGGAAGAGCACGTTTCAAGCGTTCTTGAACACGAATCGAACGTTATTGAGGTGATGACTGTGTGTGTGTGTGTGTGTGTGTGTGGTGGTGGTGGGTGATGCAATATCGCACTAACCAATGGAGTTTTTCGAACGAAATTTGGTACAAATAATACAATCGGTGAATACTAAAATAATATTGATTTTAAATGCAATCAAATGTTCGGAACACCCCCAAAATTTTTGAATAAAATTTTGAGAAGATCCTTAAAAAATCAAAACCTTCAATAATGTTAAGTAAATGTAAAATCATTTCGTAAGTAATTTTCCACTAGAAAATGAATGACATAAATTTTGAAACTGTAGTATAAACCGTTCTCGAATATATTGCACGTTTTAAAAATAAATTTATAAAAAATCACATGAAATCAAAAACGTATTAACTAGTGTGAAATATATTAACCTTTCATAGGTAATATTATGCGATAATTTTATAACATCATTCTTATTTGTTCCATTCATGAGAGAAGATATTTTCGGTAATATTTTTGTACTTTGACGATTAACAAACAGTTCGCCAATAGTAATTTATAAGAAAAGCTCTTTTCACCGTTTGCATGTAACGCTTGGCGATAAATGTGGCGAACTTCGTGACTAACAAAATATCACAAAGTTGACGATATTTCACCCCAAATTGACGAAAATCGCCAAAATTGCAAAAATAACGCTAGTTTAACGAAAGTGACGCCAAATTGATGAATTGATTATTCATTTCTTTTTTAATAAAAATGTTAGCAATATTTATAATGTCAATTTAGAGTTGCTAAAAATATAAGGTATTTCGGTACTTATATAATAGGTATTTGAGTAGTTTTATATGTCGTCATTCGAAAAAGCGTCAAATTTATAATTCAACTTTACACCATCTTATACATTATTTTTTACTGTGAAATAATTAAATTCATTGCGTTATATAGGGAATGTTATGTGCTGCTTGCATCAGATTTATTATTATTACATTATTGTTAAAAATAGGAATATGTGTGGAACCGAAGACAGCGATAATAGCTAAGTCGATTTGTAACTTCGAGAGCTAGGTTGTGCAGGTCGGAGGTATAATTTATTTCCCAATCTATTTAGAATGTTTCACTTTTCTTTAACACTTTCCAACATATTTGAAAAGTGTTTATGGCTTTGGTCATTCTGTTTGTTTGTTCGCACGATAACTGCCGTAAAAAGGACTTTATCAAAGTTAAATTTTAGTATGTTGAGACGGTCTGTGGGACATATGGGAATGAAACTGGATAATATCACCCAATTAGTTTTGGATTTAATTCGGGTTGTAAAAATGAAATACTTTGAACCCTATGCGTCTTACTTTTTCAAACATTTTTTAAGTGAAGTTAAAATTTACAATTTGTTTCGAAATTTTTAAGAAATATTCAAATTATCATGTAAAATGTATATAAAAAATTTCAGCGAAATATGTTGGGTAGTTTTTTAAATAAAAATTGAAACAATAATTACACCCATATTATATGAAGAGATCACGTGACTCAATGCAAAATAAAATATGGCATCCATTTTTTTTTTGCATAGTGAAAATCGTGATTTTTAAGGAACGCTTCTATACAGGGTGCCCACTTATATCCGTTACACCCCCCTTAACTTCTAAACGGCGACAGCTTAGGTCATAAAGTTGGTGTCTAGGTATAGTAAAAAGGCTATGCGTTACTCGATGAGACAACTTACAACGCCATCTATCGGCAAATTTTGGAACTAGCGGTCCTATCTCGTAAACGGTGAAAGATACGTGAAAAAAGTCAATTAGAAAGTTGTAGAGCACTCTCGATTTAGTACGAAAAGATACCTTGCGCACATTAATACTCAAAACAGAATGCAAAAAATGAACATTTGTTTGATTGTGAAGCGAAGCGAGAAAAGACCACCTTACGGACTAAATGCGAGCCTGTGTTGTGGCGCAGTGGAAACGCACGTGATTCGCATTCATGAGGACCATAGTTCTGCCCCCATCGGTTGCGTGTTTTACTGAATGTCGCTATAAACCATGAAAACTTTCTGCTGATCTTGCAAAATCGTCTCTCCAAACACACAGCTTAACACAACCATGTCTGGTATAAAAATCACATGAATCTCATGTATTATGCAAATGAGGATGGAACGTCATACCTGTTCACCAAAGACTACTACTATAAAAAGGCTGTTTCTGCTGGGTTGTACGTTAAAGCAGAGAGTTATGGCAAAATTTAGCAGTAACGAGTATTGCGAGATGTTGTTAATTTACGGTGAATGTGGGCGTAAGGCAAAATCAGCTGCAAGGCTGTATCGTGAACGTTTCTCTCAAGACCCGCATCCTACATGGCAGACCATCTTAAAAGTTGTAAAACGTTTAAGGGAGACGGGCTGCGTGACCAGCCGACCTCGAATTCGTACATCTCGTAATGTAAGACGCAAAGTGCAACCTGAAGATGTGCTAGCATACGCTCTCGCCCATCCTCAGAGCAGCACAAGAATGATCAGTGAAAATTGTGGCCTCTTAAAAAGCCACGTCTGGAAAATCCTGAATGAATCAGGTGCTCATCCATACCGATCCACACCTGTGCAGGGATTGCTGCCAAGAGATGCTGAGAGACGTTACACTTGGTGCAACTTTGTGATGAATAACTTAGTAGTCCACCCAACATTCCTGGCAGATATAATATGGACGAATGAGGCATGTTTAATAGACTGAACGTTCATACCTGGTCGCTGGAAAATCCGAGATATGCCGTCGAAATTCGACATCTACAACGCTGGTCGATTAATGTTTGGTGCGGAATTTTTGATGACAGACTCATTGGACCAGTATTTTACGAGGGCACGTTAACGAGACAACGGTACATGCAGCTTCTGCAGGATGTAATAACCGACTTTGTTGAGAATCTACCGTTACACAAACTCCTGAATATATGGTTCCAACATGACCGCGCACCTCCGCTAAGATTTCAAACGTTCAGCAGTACCTAACAGAGACATTCCAGAAACAAGTCATCGGGTATGGTGGTGCCGTCGAGTGGTTCCCGCGCTCACCTGACTTGACCCCATTGGACTTCTTCTTATGGGGACACATAAAAGGGCAGGTATATGCGACCCCTCCCCTCCGCCAACATTGCAGGATCTTCGATGAAGCATTACTGATGCTTGTGCGTCCGTAACACCTGTCATGTTGCACAATGTGCTGCGAGAAATCCAGTCCAGAGTGCAAATGTGTATAGTGGCTAACGGAGAGCATTTTGAGCAATATACTATTGTAAATAAATGATCCTGAAGACAGGGAAGTGTCTCAGTTTCTTTCTTCCACTCTTTATGACATGACAATTTTCGAAATCGTGACCAAATAAATGTTCATTTTTTGCATTCTGTTTTGAGTATTAATTTGCGCAAGGTACCTTTTCGTACTAAATCGAGAGTGCTCTACAACTTTGTAATTGACTTTTTTCACGTTTCTTTTACTGTTTACGAGATAGGACCGCTAATTCCAAAATTTGCCGATAGATGGCGTTGTAAGTTGTCTCATCGAGTAGCGCATAGCCTTTTTACCATACCTAGACACCAACTTTATGGCCTAAGCTGTCACCGTTTAAAAGTTAAAGGGGGTGTAATGGATATAAGTAGGCACCCTGTATATTTAGTGTTGCATGCGTCCTACAACCGCTTTTTTTTGCGTATTATCTGTGTATCTAAACTCTGTGCCAACGCAATTACAATATTTTTTATTTTAAATGATTATTAACGAAGTCTTAATTTTAACGCATACAGAATGTAAACAAATCAGGCGATAAGGTGGATTGTATAAGAATTGCTGAGATTTTTTCACGCAAATTAATTATTTAGTAATAGGAATGAAATATTCATTGATTTTAAATAGACAAACAGACGATTCATATTTCGATGACGTCATTTGAATAAAGTTTACTTTATGTAACTAGTAAGTTTTAAGTTTTCAAATATAATTAATTACTGTACTGGGATAATTTAAGAAATTTCACCGCTGAATCACATTTTTGAGATGTTTAAACAGAATTGCATTTCAGTTGAAAGTATTTCATAATCAATTCTATGCATGATTGAGCTTTCTTTTTACTTTTCTTATATACATAATATATAAGGAAAGTATTGTGACGGGGTCGAAAATTCGAGTTATCGACGGGAGAGCACGTTTCAAGCATCCCTGATCACGAATCAAACGTTTTTGAGGTGATGTGTGTGTGTGTAGACGATATCTCACGAACGAATGGAGCGATTCAAATGAAATGTGGTACAAAAATCAGAATCCGTGAAAATTGAAAGCCTATTGTTTTTAAATGCAATCGAATGTTCAAACCCCCCCTAAATTTTCAAACGAAATTTTGAAAAAATCATCAAAAAATCAAAACCTTTAAAAAAGTTACGCAAATAGACATTTCTTATGTAATTATTCCTTAGAAAACGATTGACATAAACTTTAGAACGCTAACATGAACCGTTCTCGAAATATTGCACATTTTTCAAATAAATTTATAAAAAAAATCCCATAAATTAAATTAAATATATTAACTGTTGAGAAACATGTTCACTTTTCATATGTAATATCATGCGATAAATTTGGTGACATTATTCTCGTGGATCTAGCTCGTTCCATTCGTCAAAAAAGATACTTTAAGTAATACATTTGTATTTGAACGCCAATAGTTATTTATCTGCTATAAGAATAACTTATTTCTCCATCCATAACGCTTGGCGAAATTTTAGCGAAGAATTTGGTGGAATGTCGCCAACTTGGCGACTTTTTTAAATGTTGCCAAATTAACGAAAATCTCGTCAAATTGATAAAAATGGCGCTAAATCGATGAAAATGAGGACTAATTAACGAAAATTCAATATCTAGGAAATAATATAAGTATCTAGGTAATAATATAAGTAAGTAAATAATATAAGTAATATAAGTACTATAAGAATAACTATTTTTTTTTTTTTGCTGTAAAAGTAGTAAATATATAAGAAAAGTCATGTGCTGCCTGTGCTGCCCACATCAGATTCTTTAATCTTACACTCATGAATCTGTAAGGTTAAAACGAAGGCAAAAGTTGTCTTCATTTTCCATCACAAAATTAGAGGTCATTGATTTCATTTATGTTTGTTTGATTTGTGGAAATGTTTTTTATCCACTTACTTATGTTTTGCTGGGAGAGTTAAAAATGGAGATGCCCAGTAAGTATGAAATATAAAATATAATGTGTTGATTTACCTATTCTGATCCCACGTGCAGTTTTTGAATGGGATTTTTTGAATTCTGTGAAATAAAAAGAGTCATGGTTCAACAAGAACCAAGATAATTATTTCGAGGAAGAGCAGAAATTCTTCATAACTTTGTTTATTAAATTATATGTGTACCATCCATTTATGGTGGTATCCCACAGTTCCTGCCAGTGTTATAGGATATACTTACGCATTCTAAATTTTAAGACGGAAATGTACGGACGTAGTTCAAGATGAAATGTTGGGATTGAAGTGTTGTTTAATGCTGATTTGACAAAGGAGTCAGCTCTCTCGCTTTCAACCGTCCCTATGCGGGCTTTGATCCATCGTAATTGGATATGACTACTTGGCTGTGAGGTTTGAATTTCCATTGTTCTTAGGCGCTTGCTTCTTTGTTGCTTTGAAGAGGGTAAATATTTGATAAGCTGCCTGTGTGAATCAGTATTTGTTTAAAGCCGGAAGGCATGAACTAATTTATGAAGTTGAAAATTGCAAGGAGCTCAGCTTGGCTGATCGAATTGTTTTTACTTAGTTGCTTAGACAATTCTTTAGCACAAGAGTCTTATACATACAGAAAGCCCGAAAACACACCGGTATCAGATTTTGAACTGTCTATAAAAGCCGAGATTTTGTTGTTTATTTGTTTATTGAAATTGTATGAAGAGGGATATTTGTGGTTTACGTTCAAAGTTTAGTGGGAGCAGACTTTTATTATGTATTGTACATAATTATCTTAGTCTCGCTAAATTTCAGACTGTGATTTCTTCTATGAATAAAGTGATTGGTTGTATGCCGGTGATTTAGTACAAGGTTTTGTATGGGGTGGTTTTCTAGGTGCAAGAGATCTATATAAGATAAATCTTTTGAGCCAAAAGAATTTATTTTTCGCTTAACCTTTTAGATTTTTTACCCAACAGGGAGAGACATAGGTTAGTATTTTTTCCAAAACTGTTTGATGTCATATTTTGAGGAGGTAGGAAGGGGAACTCCAAGACCTGAGAAATTCAAAAAGTATACCATAAATGTGCAAACATTTTAGCCTTCTTTAACACCAAAGGCGCTTCTGAAATATCTACAAAGACTTTCTACGTCCTTTCGAAACCTTTGTTGCATCTTATCCACGGCTTAAACCACACATTTAACTTCATAAGTTCTGAACAATAATCGATGCTTTTGTAAAGATTTAGCCTTCTAAGTCATCTTAAAACTTTGGAAGGTCTGGAAAGATCGTTAAACACGTTAGACAATTATATATATGTGATGAGAAATAACAACAATTCTCGGAACGGTGGTGTTGGCATAGTATAGGCAAGAAAATTATAGTTTAAACTACGATATATATATAAATGGTATATCAAAATAGCATACTATATCAGCATAGATCAGTCAAATACGTCCGAAACATTGTTGTGACTGACTTGCTGCCAACATGAATAAAGTAATAATAATAAATAATTTTTTCGAAAAGTTAAAATGATGAAGGGTAAAGGGAAGGAATTAAAATTCCATGTAGGGAGAACGCAAAATCGTTTGAGACAATCATTCAGGTGGCGCTGGAGTAAGATAAGTCCCACTGCATTGCTTGCATTCTATTACGAAAGGTTCATATTTAATTAAAAATATTTATTTAAACTGTTGATTTTGAAGAACGAAATTAGCAGTACAATGCAAATTAGAACTCAAACAATATATAATATTCCTGAATATTTAGATTTACTTTACTCTTCAATTTATTTTTGTTTTCATAACAAAAATAAATCATTCACTGATATAAACCTACATATATTCTATGTAGTGTTTTACAACCAGGAACGTATACTTTCTACTTCTATTCATAATGAGGAAACTTTAATCAGAAACTAATCAGATCCATATACTAAGCACTACTCCTTCCTGCTACGGAAAACGAGAACAGACAGGATGCCATCTAGATATAATTCTCAAAGCATTATGGTATTTTCAAGCGTTTCATCCATTGAAGCTTTATATCCTTCTCTCTAACTCCATGGTTAAAAGAATAATGTGCTGTTGTTGAAACCCAGACCGTCCGACCTACCAGAAAGGTGTGAAGAATAATGTGTAAGGTGTGAAAGAATAATGTGTTGTTGTTGTTGAGACCCAGACCGTCCGACCTACCAGAAAGGTATAAGGTAACTGTATGGACGGCCGGGAAGTGCCACCCAATTTAGACCGGAACCCAGTGGGGGTGGCATCCACAGGGACCGTACCCTCCTTCCCCTACCACCAACCTCTCGGAAGGACTTACGGACCCACATGTTTAACGTGATCGTACTCCGCATGAACACGGCGGCATTTTGTGGCAGCGTGCAAATCTAGCGCGCAAACCACGGGGATACCGCACCCATGAAAGAATAATGTGTGTAAATTCTAAAAAATATGAATTTTTTTGTCAGAGTTCATGATATTGAATATGATACAACTGAACATAAAAATAATGGAATATGAATACATGAGAAAGTAAAGTGGATACTCTTATTTTGGATATTTGGTTTATAAGTAAAGCCATTTGTTGGATGAACACCACAGATTTTTTTTTCTAGATATTACTATTACTTGGACGGCTTCCAACGTAAATAAATGCTACCGTAATGTGCAGACGATATTAATAATTCAGGAGGCGAGAAGGAATGCCTGGTCATAAAATATTCAGGGAAATACGTTGCGTCGCCACGCAATCTGCGACCGTGCACAAACAAATGTAGAGTTTCGTCAGATGCAAATCACGGTGCGTAAACTTTTACATATTGGAAATAACCTCGTTCACTGATGCTTTCAATTTCTATATTTTAAGTTTACTATTCAAGTTAGGAATACTATTGTTTAACGTTTTAATTCTAAAGAGTAAGCTAAGAATGGTCGAATTTGTAACTATATACATATAGCTGAGTGAGACTGATTGACTAAGTAATAAATTGCACAGTCCAAACTGCTGTAGGTGAAAACTTCAAATTTTGTATACTCGAGAGAATTGACTTATAAGTGATGAGAAAAATGCAAAATCTTTGGAATTTTGTTCGAAAAATGTATAAATCTCGGAATTTTTTATTTCAACATTATTTCGACAATTATACACAAAACTAGTTTTTATACCATTTTGCGCAGAAAAAAAATACCCAAAATTTTCTTTGTCTATTTGTGTACAATTAACCGTTCAAGTTATTACGTTTCCTATATACAGGGTCTTGCCTTGAAGTGGCGACAAACTCAGAGGGGTGATATTAGACATCAAGAGGAACAAAAATTGTCATAGAACATGGTATCGCAAACCACGTTTTGTCTGTGAAAATCACAAAAATACTTATGAAGGATGTGACGTAGAGTGTGACAAAAAGGCCAATAATAAGTAGAAAAACCATTTACTTGACAGCATGATTACAACACAGCCTGTGCTGTACAAAATAAAGTACAATAATAAGTACAAAAAGTAAAATAAATAAGTACAAAACCCATTTAATTGACAGAATGATTACAATACAGCCTGTACAACACAGTTCAATATCAGAAAGGAGACGAAGAGAAATGATTACAGGAGTTGTTCGAAGTTGCGGCCGCGAAGGTTATTGCACAGCCGACAGAGACAGAGTAACGATTGTCAGACGCGCTCAAAGATACCGGGTATGCTGACGATGTCTGCCGCAGCGACGACGATCCATGCTATGAGATCCTCCAGTGTCTCCACAGGCGTATGATACACGAGTGATTTAAGGTGTCCCCAAAAGAAGAAGTCCAAGGGATTGAGCTACGGGGAGCGTGGAGGCCAAGCAACAGGTCTCGCAGGTCCAATCCACCTCCCTGGATATGTAGCATGAAGGTGGTTACGTACCACAATGGAAATATGTACTGGTGCACCATCATGCATGAACCACATGTTCTGCCGCACTCTGATCGATACACCCTGTAGCAAATCCGGGAGGCCGTGCTACAGGAAAACAAGGTACGTTGCGCCATTGAGAAATTGTACGTTGCGCCTTTCGGGCAGAAGGTACGGTCCCAACAGGTTATCACCGAGGATCCCTGCCCAGATGTTAACACTGAACTTGTGTTGAACTTGAGGGAACAGTGGTGTGGGGACGACGTCTATTTTTGCGATTTTCACCGACTAAACGTGGTTTGCGATACCATGTTCTATGGCAATTTTTGTTCCTCTTGATGTCTAATATCACCCCTCTGAGTTTGTCGCCACTTCAAGGCAACACCCTGTGTATATATATATATATATATATCATAATGTATAGGGAAAGTTTTGTGACTAGGTCGAAAATTTGAATCTGGTTCTCTGAACTCGAATCGAACGTTTTTGAGGTGGCGCGCGCGTGTGTGTCTGTCTGTCCGTGAGCCCTTGAAGCTAATATTTCAGGAACAAATGGAGCGTTTCGAACGAAATTTGGTATAAAAATTACAATCAGTGAATACTGAAAGTCTATTGATTTTAAACGCAATTGCATGTTCAGAACACCCCTTTTTGAATTTTTTTTTTAAATCGTCAAAAACCAAAACTTCCAATAATGTGACGTAAATAAGTATTTCTTATATAGTGTTTCATTAGAAAACGATTGATACAAATTTTAAAACGCTAACATAAACAGTTCTCATATTGAAAGTTCTCAACTAAATTTATAAAAAAAAAAAAAATCACACAAAATTTAAGAGTATTAATTATTGTGAAATATGTTCACTATGTAATATTCATGTGTAATATTATGCGATAAATTTGCTAACGTTATTCTAATGGATTTAGTTCGCTTCATTCAAGAGGAAATACGCTTTGTGTAACAGTGTTTTTATTTTGACGCATAACATTTCGCCAGCAACATGAAATCTCTCCGGCTGTCTTATGGCTTGATAAATGTGGCGAACTTGGTAACTAATTTAGTGAAATGTCGCCAACTTGACGATATTTTGCTTTAAAGTGACGAAAATATCGTAAACGTTTCAAAAATGACACTAAGTTAACAAAAATGACACCAAGTTGATTAATTAATTATTGAAATATATATGGGCTTATTGCGAATACTATCAATATTGATAATTGTCAATTTAGGGTTGCATGAAATATTAATTGCTTTCTTCGAAATAGTTTTGCATGTTGTTATTGGAAAAGCGTCAAATGTACAATTTAACCTTAAATACATTGGGCCGTAGATTTTAGACATCATTTTTTCATTGTGAGAGAAGTTAATTCATTGCATTATATAGAGAAAGTCACGTGCTAGCCACATCAGATTTCTTTCCCCTTTATATTTATAGCAGAAGATTTTTACTTTCCTTATATACATAATGTATAAGGAAAGTATTGTGACGGGGTCGAACATTCGAATTCGAGTTTTCGACGGGAGAGCACGTTTCAAGCATCCCTGATCACGAATCAAACATTTTTGGAGTGATGTCTGTGTGTGTGTGTGTGTGTGTGTGTGTGTGTGTGTGTGTGTGTCAGTGGGTCTGTGGGTCTGTGGAGACGATAACTGACGAACGAATGGACCGATTCGAAACAAATTTGGTACAAAAATCACAATCCGTAAACACTGGAAGCCTATTGTTTTTATACGCAATCGAATGTTTAGAACCCCCCTAAATTTTCGAATGAAAATTTGAAAAAATCGTCAAAAAATCAAAACCACTAATAAAGTTACGCAAATAGACATTTCTTATGTAATTTTTTATTAGAAAACGATTGATATAAATTTTAGAACGCTAACATGAACCGTTCTCGAGATATTGCACATTTTTCAAAAAAAATATCAAAAAGTCATATAAAATTGAAAAAAAATCTTGTTGAGAAACATGTTCACTTTTCATATGTAATACCATGCGATAAATTGGGTGACATCATTCTCGTAGATCTAGCTTGTTCCATTCATGAAAAAAGATACTTTGAGTAATACTTTTGTATTTGAACGCCAATAATCATTTATCTGTTGTAAGAATAACTTATTTCTTCGTCCATAACGCTTGGCGAGATTTTGGCGACAAAATTGGCGGAATGTCGCCAACTTGGCGACTTTTTGAAATTCTGCCAAATTAACGAAAATCTCGCCAAATGGATAAAAATGACGCTAAATCAATGAAAATGACCACTAATTGTCGAAAATTCAATATCTTGGAAAGAATATTAGTATCTACTATAAGAAAAACCTATTTTTTTTACTGTAACAGTAGTAAATTCATTACATTATATAAGGAAAGTCATGTGTTGCCCACATCAGATTTTTTTTTTATGTTTTGAAATTCAAATTTTATGCAGTTTTTGATTCCATTTGTAAATATAGTAACAGAGTTGCGTTTCAAATATCGAAATCGTCTGCTGGTTATTCTTCTAATCATGGAGTTAGTAAGAAGGAAATATAATTCTGATGGATGAAAAGCTTGAAAATGCCATAATGCTTTGATAATTATATTGAAGTGTCGCTAGTGTTAGTAAAGTATAATCGCTATTGTTAGTTAACACAGCAGAAAGGCGTAGTGTTTAGTATATATATTTTTGATTATTTTTAAATAAAGGTTTCCTAATTATGAGTATAATTAACGAGTATTTTTCAAAGTTCTGGAATAGAGTACAGAATTAAGGAGAAAAAAAATAAATTGGAAGGTAAAATAAATTTTAATACGTAGAATGTGTTTTCTTTATTGTTTCAGTTCTACGTTGCATTGTGCTAATAATTTACTTTTACTAAATTGACACTTTAAATATATATTTTAGGCCTTTCGCCATAGAACTGCATACAGTGAGGGACTACTTATCTTATCCCAGCGCCACCCGAATGATTGTCTCAAATTATATTAGCGTTATCTTTATATGAAATTTTAACTCCTTACCTTTTACCTCCATGTTCAGAACTATTATTAAGTGCATAGGTGTCACATTGAGTCACAACTATTTTTTTCGAACGCGCGAAGAGTAGATGGAAATGGCTAGTATTACATACATACAAGGATATATATCTGAAAAGTGTTCTAAATATGGTCATGAGATCTAAAAACATGTTTTCCTGCCAATATCTCGAATCGGAAAAATTTCGGGAGAAACTACTTTTTCAGTATGGTAATATGAGAACGTATAAATAGAATTTTTTTTTCTTTCACTAAAAAATCCAACTCTCTTATTTTGATGGATCTGCATATTTTTTGCACTCCTGAACACGAATTAACCCTATTTTCAACGATGTCTGTGTGTCTATGAACACGAAATCTCTCGAACAAAGCAATATAATTGAATGAAATTTGGTATCATAATTTGAAGTGATGAACGTCAGATGTTTTATGATTTTCTGGGTGAAATCTGAAATATATTCTGGAAAGACAATTAGCATGAAATGTTACAAACATGTCTCTATGTAATTTTTTTTTATTTAAAAGCGAATGCCACCGTATGCGTCAAATAATCAAGATTGGCACCACGTCTGCAGACAATAGACAAAACCAAGAACAAAACGTTTTTAAAAAACGAAAGGTCTTTTATTTAACATCCTAAAAGACGTACAAACATTGTTAAAAACAGCCAGAGCTCTTTGTTTAGCAGAACATGCTCGCGATGTCAAATCTGGTAAACTTTCTACAGCTCTTGCTCAATATGTGGCTAATGATAAATTTCTTCCCGTTTTTGAAAAAACTTTCCTTTTGGTTCGTTGTAACAATCCACGTAGTATTCTTCTGTATGAATCCCTGTTTATTTATATTTACCGTGAATCAATTTGTAATTTTGATCCTGTTCAAATTTTAAGTTATGCTTGGCGACTCATTCTCGACTCTATGCAATTCAAATCTCTTAAAAGTTTTTTGTGACGTCATTCTCAGAAATATCATGCTTGACGTTTTTCTAAAATTTGTATTAGTTCTTTTCTTGTAATATTTAAAATTCGTAAGCGTTTAAACTTATTTTGTAATTTCAGTGTATATTTCTTATATTATTTTAGTAAGTTCATTTATCATTTTATATTTTATGCAAATTTGCTTTAAAATGGTCTCTCTATATATAAACTTCCATGCTTTTACTCTCATGTAGCCACTGATGAAGGGCGTATATGCATCCGAAAGCGCTCTGGCTGTTTTTAACAATTTTTGTACGTCTTTTAGGATGTTAAATAAAAAACCTTTCGTTTTTTAAAAACGTTTTGTTCTTGGTTTTGTGAATGCCACCATTTATAAAATGTCAAATTGGACTGCTCTTCGATATTTCATGTTTTTTATATAAAATGAAAACATTCATAAAGTATAAAATACACTATAATCAAATAAATACATGAATGCTTTGCAAATAATATTAACCCGAAATGAATATATTGTTTAGAGGTTATCCCGATCCGTTCTCTAGATATTGGAAGCATTTTCCCATATACAGCGCTAGTATATCTCCCGAATGAATCGAGCAAATAGAATAAAATTGAGTACAATTTTCCCAATCAATAAATGTCAGAAGCTTATTAGTTATCGGAGAACTGTAATCCAATACATACCTTCAATTTTTAACATAAAGTCGAAAAAAATGTATAAAATATAATTGTTAAAATATATTCCAAAAATTGTCATTAAATTGCAAAATAAGGATAATAACGACTTTTATTATCCAAAGAAAAGAGTTGAAAGAAAAAGGGTCACAATATGAATGTCAACCTCAGTGAAACAAAATGATTAAAACAATGTGATATACTGCAGTTTAATACGGTGTGTGAGAACCTCTGGTAGCTACGCATGCTGCACAATGATTTCCCATACTTTCGATGAGAATTTGGATGAGTTCTGTGCTCAGAGGGTTCCAAGCCTCACGGAGAGCAGTTTTCAATCCCTGAAAGGAGCTTGGTGGGTAGCGGAGGGCTACAAGTTGTCTCTCGAGCATATCCCACCCATGCTCTATTGGATTCAGATCAGGAGAGTTGGCAGGTCACTGCATGGGCTGGATATTTTCAATTTGAAGGAAGTCGCGACCAAGACCGCACGGTGAGGAGGCGCGTTATAATCTATAAATATGAAATCAGGACCAACAACACCTCGAAACAATCGAAAGGTAGACTCAAGGACTTTGTCTCTGTATCTTTGACCGGTTACCGACCCCGTGTCAAGATGTGGAGGTCTGTGTGGCCGTCCATTATGATGCCTGCCCAGACCATGACTCCCCCAAACGGAAAACGATGTCTTTCCGTGATGTTTCCCGGGTGAAAACGCGTTCCACGTTCTCTCCAGTTCGTGGTACGGCGAGAATCGGTGTGCAGGCTAAACTTGGACTCGTCACTGAACATGACATTGCCCCACTGTTGTTCACTCCACTGCCGATATTCCAAACTCCACTGTAAACGCACGCGTTTCTGTGCAGACGTCAGGGGGATGCAAACTGCTGGTTGTCTGGCATAGAGACCAACGTGTCTGAGTCTCCTGTAAACAGTTTGTCTCGAAACAGTGAATCCTGTGGCGGCTGTTAGGGCTGAACCCAGTTGTCTGGCAGAACGGTTCCTCTGACGTCGCGCAGTTATCATCAAATATCGGTTTTGCCGAGCGGTTGTTACCCTTGGCCGACCTGGTACTGGTCTTCGGGTAATATCTCCAGTGGTTTGGAACCTCTGCCACCGTCTGGAGATCACACACTGAGGCACATTCAGAATTCGAGACGCTTCGGTTTGGGATCGACCGGATTCCAGCATTCCAATAATTCGTCCCTTCAAAAACATGTCCAGTTGGCATCTTTGTGACATCTTTCGTCCTTTTTGATTGTTAATAACGCTCCGTACCACAGCAATTGCGAAATTCTGCCTCAAACTGGCCATGCCGCTCGAGACCGTTTTATACTCGTTCCCACATGCTGCGGTGCTTTGCGCATGTCGACGTCGACTGAACTGTTTTCCATATGCACAATGATTTACCTTCGTCCCACGATTCTCCATAACTGATTGTGAACTATTGTATCCATATTAATTTCGAATTTTTCGCATTTTACGAATTATACTTAACTTTTGGACCTAAGTGTATATATATATATATATATATATAGTTAAATACTATCGCCATTGTCAGAAACTGGCTATTCTATCGGGTTTAATTCGAATTGTATGGCTGTCCTGATGAGAATGCAATTTCGAACTAACCGCCATTTTTGTGTAGTTTCAATTGATTGTTCTCTATGTCTTAATCTTTTATCTTGCTAATTATTATTGCCTTTTCTCATTTTTGCCGTGTTTTATTTTTATTTATATTTATATATATATACTTTTACTTGTGAATTTTATATCCTAATATTCTTCTCATCCCCCTTACCATTGTAGTGATATGTTACCTTCTATCTTTATCCTTAGTCTTGGTCTATAGTTACTCATTTGTAACAGATATGCTAGTGATGGGTTTTTTTGTACATACAGTAGTTTATGCGTAATTTTCGCTTAAAATCCTTCAATTTTTATTTATATATATATATATATATATATATATATATATATATATCCACTTTTTATATTTTTCGTATTATTTAAATATCCGTGTATCCGTGTTTTATTACTTTATCTATATTTAATCTAGTTTAGAACTAATGTAACTAATGTAACTTTAACATTATGTTTGTAATATCCTCCTGATTTTCATTAGGATTAGGTTTTACATGGACTTGATGTCAATATACAAGCTTATATACAAGCAATTATTTTATTACTTTTATTATTATATCTATGTTATATTGTCATACTCATAAAATTACTTATACTATTATGAATTATACATCTTATATGATTTAGTGACTGGCAAATATATTTATACTTATTATTATATAATTTGATAGATATTGCCCGGTATTTTCAATTTATGTTGGGGACTGTTTAGACCGATATCACATTAACTACTTTGTGCCATGGATAATTTTGAATATAATGATTACCCTACTAAAAATTATAATTTCAATAAATGAAAGAATAAAAATTGCAAAACCTGCCCATTTGATTCTAATACTCAAATTACGAACCAAGATAGTCTTCTGCCTTTCTGTAAAATTTTCAATTGCATCTACCGTTTATCTTGCAACATATGCAATCTATCATATATAGGACAAACAAGTAATCCCATTCGTCTACGTATGAATGTACACAGAGATCACGTCAAAAAATATATTCTCAATAATAATTTTCTTCCTACTTCCAATAAAATTGAATATAAACACTTCGCCAAACAGGTTTTGAAATATTACTATACATATTTTAGATATAAAAACAAAATCAGCAGATAGGATTTATTTTGAAAACTATTATATTAAATCAAAGTGTACTCTTTTTCCATATGGATTAAATCAAATGTATCTAAATGGTAATGTTGTAAAAAACATTTTTGTCGATAATAAATATTCTATTTTTAATCACCTTTTTTTGAAACCCCATTTAAATGATAGTGAATCAGTCAAATTCAAAAGATTTAAACGTGGAAAGGGACATTCCTTACAAAATGATCATAAATCTGAGATTATAACTCTACATAATCAATTTAATAGAACTTTTCAATGGAAGTTTATAAAATCCTGGGATTTTGCGGTAAAGAAAAAACATTTAAATAAAGTTTATGCCATTTTTTAAAAATTAAATCTTACTAATGAACATTTTAATCATATTTTCTTTGATTTGCTTATTACAAGATAACAGCATTTAAATTTAAAACTAAATCAATTTCATAATAATAATACAACTACTAATTCTTATTATGCAATCTCTTTCAAACATCCTATTTATAATTCTCTAAATTTTGGTCATCTGTTTAACAAATTCAAACATTTATTGACTATTGGAGATTTGTGTATTTCAAAGACTTTTAAATACAACAAGCCTATTGGTAGAACTATATTTAATTATAATGAAGTTTTACAATCACTTTCTATAGATCATGATTCTTAGTCAAATGTAGATAGTGAATGTATTTGTAAATTAAACAAATGTGCTAAATTTCTAAATCCAGACTTGGGGCATATAGTTACAGGAGATTCAGACATAGTTAGTGACATTGTGTTAAGAACCATTATGTCATTTGGCACTAAATTTAGGATACTTTCTTGTAATAATTCTTTTAAAGTATTAAAATCAATTAATCTATATCTTGATAAATATATATATAAATTAGCTTGTAAATACGCTCTGCCATTAGAGGCATTTAATATGTGGAAATTTACTTTATTAGAATCTATTAAAAATGCTATTAGAGATATTAAATTGTCTAGATCTTTATATAATATTGATAATATTAAACATTCCATTAATGATTTACAAAGATCTTTTGTTATCACCTATGTTGATAAAGCCTCTAATAATTATGCTATTATCTGTAACATTGCTATTTTCTGTATAAACATGATTTACATTCCATCAATAGTATTAAATTGAAAATTATAAATATGTATAGTGATTTAAATATTAAATATAAATATCCTTATATAGTGCTTATTCCAAAATTTCATAAAAATCCTATTAAATTTAGAACAGTAACTCGTGGCCATAATACTTACTCTACTACTGCGAGTAAATTATTACTAAATTCTTTAAATCTAATAAATAATAGTTTATGCCAGACTAGCAATAATTACCTTATTCTAAATAATAGTAAAGAATTAAAGAATAAATTAACATCTCTTAGAAAAATAATAGGATTTCAAACTTTTGATTTTAAAGATATTTTTAATAATATTAAGATATCTGATCTATATGATGTAATTTTAGCTCTATATAATGCCTATATTACTAATCTTTCAAATTATATTAATTTTATAAATTTTCCTAAACTTCTTCACTTTGCTATTTTCAAAAATTATATTTTTCAAGGAAATAAATTATACTTAAGGAAATAAATTATAAGTCTCAGGAGTTCCACAGGGTGGCTGCAATAGCAGTATGTTAGCTAATTTATACCTTTATCATTATGAAAAGTCTTTTACTTCAATAGATTATACTTTTTACAGATATGTTGATGATCTGATTTGCTTACTACATACAGAAAATTATCTCATAGATATAGATTTCTATCCAGACAATTTGGAATTAATTCCTAATGAAGCTACTATTAGTAATAATGTTAATTTTTTGGATTTAAATCTTTTTATTGATCATTCTAATAGAATTGTTACAAATTTATATGATAACAAGAAAGATCAATCATGCTTAAAGCATTGATTATGAAACACTTTCCAACTTCAATGCAATTTTATTTAAACATGTCTAAAATGCAATACATTCCTCGGTAATATTTTAAAACTTATCACAATACCACATTAATTTATTATATTTGAAAACTTAAACCTTCATCGAAAAAAATGAACTTCATTCAAATGACGGCATTGAAATATAAATTGCCTGGTTTAAACATCTCTAAAATGTGACACATTCCTCGGTAATAATTTTAGAATTATCATAATACTACGATAATTTATTATATTTGAAAACTTCATCGAAAACAACTGAAATTCATTCAAATGACGTCATAGAAAAAATAACACGCCTGGCTCTCTCTATAAAAGCAGTATTTCATTCATAAATAATTTCCCATTCATGTCATTCATCACAATACTATAATAATTTATTTTATTTAAAAATTAAGACCATGGAGCTACAATTTATAAACTCTATGCTTAAAACTTCATCGAAAAGAATCGTCCTTCTGTTTATAAAATCAATTAATATTTCATTCATATGAGCCATGCAGACTCCATGGACTGAATTATTTTGTGTTAAAGAAATACAGTAATTCTAATACAACTCATTCTACATATTTTGCTGTTTACATTTTACATAGGTGAAAAATAGGCTTAGTTGTAGAAATAATTAAATTTGAATGAGAATTTAAACTAAAATATATTGTCATTGTGTTGTTTTAGTATGTGCATGCACAGAATTTAAGCAAAAATAAAGTAGTTTTAGGACGGATACAACACTCAATATGAATTAAAAGAACTTTAAAAAATCACGATTTTGAAACAAGATGGATGCTATATATCATTTTGAAGTGGGTCATGTGATCGTTTCATATCATGGTCACGTGATCGTTTCATATACGATGTATAATTATTATTTTAATTTTTATTTAAAAAACTACTGAATATATTTCGCTGAATTTTTTTTTATATATTTTATGGAACAATTTGACTATTTCCTAAAATTTTCGAAGCAATTTGTGAATTTTAAATCCTCTTAAAAAATGTTTGAAAAATTAGGTCCCATAGGGCTCAATGTATTTCATTTTTTCAACCCGGGTTCAATCCAAAACTAATTGGGTGATATTATTCATTTATATTCCCATAGGTCCTACAGACCGTCTGAACAACATACTAAAATTTCATTTTGATTAAGTCATTTTTACGGCAGTTATCGTGCTAACGGACAGACAGACAGACTGACAGAATGAACAAAGTCATAAACACTTTTCAACTTTGTTGTAAAGTGTTAAAAAAGACTATTATAATTTTAATATTAATAAAATCTTACCATTTAATTCCTGTAACTCAACTCAATTGTTTAGAAATATTATACTTAATCAGCTTTTTAGAATTTATAGATTATCTGATAAAAAATTTCATGCTATGCATATAAATAATCTCAAAATTACCAGCAATTTATATAAATATCCCTCTTATTTAGTAAATGGTATTGTTAAAAAATTTAGAATAGCTGGATAATAAAATCTTACCATTTAATTCCTGTAACTCAACTCAATTGTTTAGAAATATTATACTTAATCAGCTTTTTAGAATTTATAGATTATCTGATAAAAAATTTCATGCTATGCATATAAATAATCTCAAAATTACCAGCAATTTATATAAATATCCCTCTTATTTAGTAAATGGCATTGTTAAAAAATTTAGAATAGCTGGATTTTTGTAATTCTTTTCATAGTATCTTATAATTCTATTCATAGTATCTTATATTAGCCAGACATCTCCATTCTCTTGTATTATTAATACTTTTATTTTTGCATCCTCTTCCACGTCAGCATTACTATTATTAGCCCCACCTTTTAGTAGCGCTTTTTGTATATTATTACTTTTTCTTACCTTTTCGCTTTACTGTTTTTCAATTCTTACGAATAACAACAGTAGATAATTTTTAATATTTCTTTGCAAATGGCAACACTGGTCTCTTCATTCAGAGTTCCCGGTTTCGACTCGTTTGTACATATGCTGTGCATTTTCCAGGTATTCATGTTTTTTAACACTTTTCAACTGACAGACAGAATGACTTTGTTCATTCTGTCTGTCTGTCTGTCCGTTAGCACGATAACTGCCGTAAAAATGACTTAATCAAAATGAAATTTTAGTATGTTGTTCAGACGGTCTGTAGGACCTATGGGAATATAAATGAATAATATCACCCAATTAGTTTTGGATTGAACCCGGGTTGAAAAAATGAAATACATTGAGCCCTATGGGACCTAATTTTTCAAACATTTTTAAGCGGATTTAAAATTCACAAATTGCGTCGAAAATTTTAGGTAATAGTCAAATTGTTCCATAAAATATATAAAAAAAAATTCAGCGAAATATATTCAGTAGTTTTTTAAATAAAAATTAAAATAATAATAACACCTCTTATATGAAGCGATCACGTGACCTTGATATGAAAATATCACGTGACCCACTTCAAAATGATATATGGCATCCATCTTGCTTCAAAATCGTGATTTTTAAAGTTCTTTTTAATTCATATTGAGTGTTGTATCCGTCCTAAAACCACTTTATTTTTGCATAAATTTTGTGCATCTACATACTGAAACAACGCAATTACAATATATTTGAGTTTAAATGCTCATCCAAATTTGATTATTTCTACAACGAAGCCCATTTTTCACCTATGTAAAATGTAAACAGCAAAATATGTAGAATGAGTTGTATTAGAATTACTGTATTTCTTTAACACAAAATAATTCTGTCCATGGAGTCTGCATGGCTGATATGAATGAAATATTAATTGATTTTATAAACAGAAGGACGATTTTTTTCGATGAAGTTTTAAGCATAAAGTTTATGAATTGTAGCTCCATGGTCTTAATTTTTAAATAAAATAAATTATTATAGTATTGTGATGAATGAAATGGAGAAAGTTATGAATGAAATCCTGCTTTTATACAGAGATCCAGGCGTGTTATTTTTTCTATGACGTCATTTGAATTTATTTCAGTTGTTTTCGATGAAGTTTTCAAATATAATAAATTATCGTAGTATTATGATAGTTTTAAAAATATTACCGTGGAATGTATTGCATTTTAGAGATATTTAAACCAGGCAATTTATATTTCAATGCCGTCATTTGAAGGAAGTTTATTTTTTTCAATGAAGGTTTAAGTTTTCAAATATAATAAATCAATGTAGTATTGTGATAAGTTTTAAAATATTACCGAGGAATGTATTGCATTTTCGACTTTTTTAAATAAAATTGCATTGAAGTTGGAAAGTGTTTCATAATTAATGCTTTAAGCATGATTGATCTTTCTTGTTTTTTTATTCCTTCTTTATGTATGTCGACCAAGTAGAAATAGTTTATAGATATAATCTAACTATTTCTTCAGAAACATACATATTTTGTGTTTGCTTCGTCAAAATACTTGGACTTGAAAACGAATTTTACGAAGTGAACATTTCCATTTTTTAGGCTTAGCCCTTTTTCCACGTATATAGCGATATAGCTTGATTTTTTAAGTTTTTCTTTATTCGTTTCCATACCATTGAATTTTGTTGATTTTCTATAACTTGATAACTAGTGTTTTGTATTTTTTTCCATTTGATCGATGATTTTCTGTTTTATATTTTATTCTGTGGGTGTTTTAGAAAGTTGGGTTTATCGTGTTGCAGTTTCTTACTTTTCGTTCATTGGATTTTCAAACTACTATTATTATATATATATATATATATAATATATATATATACATATATATATATATATATATACATATATATATATATATATATACATATATATATATGTATATATATATATATATATATATATATATATACATATATATATATATATATATATATATATATATATATATACACACACACATATATATATATATATATAGAAAAATTGAAATATACAAAGTGAAAAAAACATGTAAAAAGGAAGGAAGGCTCGGCAAAATCGATTGGTACCCTCATGCTGCCTTGCGCAAAAGTTACTAAAACATTTTTATTTCCAATTTTTCAATTTCTATATATTTATATTTTATATATATATATACATATATATATATATATATATATATATATATATATATATATATATATATATATATATATATATATACATATATATATATATATATATATATATATATATATTTATATATTTATATATGTAATAATAATATATGTAATAATTATATATGTAAAAATAAATTAGCTGTTTGCAAAGCAACCCATGTGTTGGTTACAGTGTATTTTTGGATTCTTTTTTGATTGCGAACCTTCTGCATCCGAATTTCTTCTCGTATTTGGGCCAAATCAATCAATCTGTTTGCTAATTATTGGCGTCGTTCGGTCATTGTAGATCGGGCGGTGAATGGGCTTTTTGTGTCGTGAATGTGTTGTTCTGACAGGCTGAAAAATTGCTTGCTGTCACTGCTGGTAATGACTTTTGTCGCCTTGTAGAAGAAACGAAATAGAACGCTTGTCCATCAGTCGATTGAAGTCTTCTATATAATAGATATGTAGATGACAATCTATATATCTGTTATATGCTTATATAACAATATATATACAGAAAGATTTTTTTTTATAATTATATGTCTTATTACGAGATCCACTTTATTTAACGAAGTAATACACGGACATATATCTGAAAAGTGTTCGAAATATGCTCATGAGATCTTAAAACATGTTTTCCTGCCAATATCTCGAATTTGAAAAATTTCGGAAAAAACTGCTTTCTCAGTATGGTAATATGAGAACGTATAAATAGAAATGCTTTTCCTTTCACTTTCCCCGCAATATATGTAAAGGGAGTAAAGGGATCAAAAATCCAACTCTCTCATTTTGATGGATCTGCACATTTTATGCACCCCTGAATACGAATTAACCCTATTTTCAACGATGCGGTAATATTGTAATGATACCACAAGTCGAGGTATCACAACACGACCATAAATACGTATACTGGGTTTTGGAATTTCAGGAGTGTAGACGAACGATGTAAGTGATGCGGGAAACAACAACGCGGTTGAAGCGATACGATGACATCGGCTGTATGGTAGGAGCAAACGGTTTAGGTGGACGATCGATGTTGGATATGCGAAGGCGGTTCGTGAGGATGAAGGAATTATAACACTTTGTAGAATAAAGCAGTCTTTAAGTAAAATTTCACTTTCTTTAATTTGGCATTAGATTCTCATTTAATCATTACAAACATTATTTCAATTCAAATATCAAAACTTCTTATATCTTTTGCTTGACAAATGAAAACGTTCCAAGAACAATTTGGGAACGAAATATATTCCATTCAATACATTTTAGACTTTATAAATTACTTTCATCTCACCAACGCGATCAATTATTTAATCTTCAACATAATATTGATTTATTTAATATCCATTTCAGGATAGCATTCCGTTCATAAATAGGGATATCAGGATAGCATTCCGTTCAGGATAGCATTCCGTTCATATCATCGCGTTTTGCCCCGTGGGCAAAACGCGACCGATTGCTTGCAAATTACATCGCCAATTGAAACTGATCACAAATTCCACACCGAAGTGTCTTAGTATACCTGCGCACGTTCATGACGAAAAAGAAAGAAGTTCCAATGCATTTCTATATGAAATGCAAATCCGCGGTAAATGTACAAACGCACGGGAAAGAAACGCTACGCCAAGGTTTATCTGGCGCGTTATCAATTTGGAATAAAATTTAAGAACAAGTTTCAGAATCGAAACAAAAATGAAATTGCAGAATATAAAATTTAGAAATGTAATTTTTATGTAACATTGCATGTTCTATACGGTAATATGTAACGTTGCATGTTCTACCGCAATATGTAACTAAATAGTTTCAATTTTTATTTATTCCTTTTTCATATACACTATTTTATGTGAAACTATTGTTTATTGTAAGAAATTAAAAGCTGACTTTCAGAGATAAGAGTTTAAAATATTGTGGCGTATAGCACGATTTTTCGCTTTTACTGTCATTGGCTATTTCGTGCAGACGAGCGCATTATAAGCGTGGAAACAATGTATTTGCTTTTAAGTTCAGCATTAAAGTATACTTTTTTTCATTTGGAAAAATATTTAAATTCTACCTGTTTATAAATCCGGCTCAAATCAGAGTAAATATTATATTCCCATTGCCTTTTCTACTTGTTTTGTTAAAGTATCGTGCAATTCAACAACTATAACTAAATTAATGTCATTAAAATCAGCATGCAATACAAAATTAATAGTATCGGCCGGTTTCAAAGATAAAAAGAACAGTATTTGTCAGGACACACAGGAAGCGCAACTTTCACTTGTGAGAGAAAGATTGGCGACTGATGCACGAACAGCAAACGTGACTGCAGCAGAGAAATGATGTTCCCAATGTAGAGGGAAAGAGGTGAAACAACCCAGGATAAAAGAATAAGAGATGGGACATAATGAATGAACGGTAAAATACCAAAGATGAAAGTGAACGTCCAATACAGGATTCAAATCACTTGTTCAGTTGTTCATAAAAACTCAAATCAATTATAAATTGCCAAACCAGCGAGGAAGAAAATGTTTTAAACAAAGTGCAAAAAATAAGTGGAATAAAAATTGTTTTTTAAAGCTAAAAGAGCTAACAAACATCGACAACAAAAACAACGAAAAATGAAATTCAGTAAAGTATAAAATGTACTGAAAAAAGGAGGGGAAGGCAGACGAAATCAAAAAATTAAAACAGAAATTTCCAAGCCGAAGAAAGTACAATTATCATTTATAAGGGAGTTTGATTTAGAAACAATCGAGAAACTTTCAAGAAAGTTCGATTCAATAATGGTATTAGGAGTCAGTGTTCTTAGCTTCCGAAAAATCCAAACATTATTAGAGTCCCAAGAAATTTATTTGTTTACAAAGCTCTTAATATGTTTTGTATTAGAAATAAAAAATCTGATGTGGACAGCACATGACTTTCCCTGAAGACTTATTTATATCCACGTTCTCCTTATTTTAATTTAATTTAATTCACTTTTAATTTAATTTTCGTTCTTATTTGGTAACTGGACTCATTTTCAAAGGTAATGTAGAGAAAAAACGAATAAACTAAAATATCTCGAGAACGGCTAGTCCTAGTGTAATGCAGTTGGTCTTATTATTTTCATCGTTAAAAATTACGTACAAGCATTTAATGGATATATTTGAGCATACGTAGTTTTTTATTTTGGAGTTTGTCGATTTTTACGGGCCATTTTACAAAAAAAAAGTTTGTTCTTTTCCGAATCGCACTAAAATCTAATCAGCACCAGAGTATCCTACAAGTAACTTATCTACCAAATTTTGTGAAATTCGATCCATTAGTTTTTCAGCTAGAGAGGATACAAGCTTTTGCGGGCCATTTCGCAAAAAAAGGCGGGTTCTTTTATCCGGAATCGTACCCAGAACTAATCAGCACCAGTATCGCCCGTGACTTACCTACTAAATTTTATGAAATTCGGTCCATTAGTTTTTTAGTTAGAGTGGATGCAAAATCTGCTCAGACAGACACACACACAGACGTTACGCTAAAAATGGTTTTTTCGTATTCTAGAGGTCTTGAAACGTGTAGATCCGTCGAAAACTCAAGTAACGATTTTCGACATGATTCCAATACTTTCCCTATACATTACCATGTATTGCAGGGAAAGTAAAAATCTGATGTGGGCAGCACATGACTTTCCCTGCAGACTTATATTAACGTTCTCTTTATTTTAACTAAATTTATTTCACTTTTAATTCAATTTTCGTTCTCATGCGGTAACCGGGCTTATTTTCAAAGGTGGCGTAGGGAAAGTAAGAAAAACTAAAATATCTCGAGAACGGCTAGTCCTAGTGTAATGGGGTTGGTCTTATTCTTTTTGTCGTTAAAAATTACGTATTTAATCAGCATTTAATGGATATATTTGAGTATACCCAGTTCTTTAGTTTAGATTTGGCGATTTTTGCGGGCCATTTTGCAAAAAAAAGCCGGTCATTTTTTTCCGAATCGTACCAAAATCTAATCAGCACCAAGGTAACCCACAAGTGACTCATCTACCGAATTTTGTGAAATTTGGTCCATCAGTTTTTCAGTTAGAGTGGATACAAGCTTTTGCGGGTCATTTCGCAAAAAAAGGCGGGTTCCTTTATTCCGAATCGTCCCCAAAACTAATCAGCACCAGACTCTCTCACAAGTAACTTACCTACCAAATTTTGTGAAATTCGGTCTATTAGTTTTTTAGTTAGAGTGGATACAAAATTTGCACAGACAGACAGACACACAGACAAACGTCACGCTAAATATAGTTTTTTCGTATTCTAGAGGTCTCGAAACGTGTAGATCCGTCGAAAACTCGAGTTGTGGTTTTCGGCATGATTCCAATACTTTCCTTATACATTACCATGTATTGCAGGGAAAGTAAAAATCTGATGTGGGCAGCACATGACTTTCCCTGCAGACTTATATTAACGTTATCTTTATTTTAACTAAATTTATTTCACTTTTAATTCAATTTTCGTTCTCATTCGGTAACCGGACTTATTTTCAAAGGTGGCGTAGAGAAAATACGGAAACTAAAATATCT
Source organism: Amaurobius ferox (assembly GCA_951213105.1). Classification (NCBI taxonomy): domain Eukaryota; kingdom Metazoa; phylum Arthropoda; class Arachnida; order Araneae; family Amaurobiidae; genus Amaurobius; species Amaurobius ferox. The sequence goes on along the minus strand of OX578135.1, from coordinate 156,070,927 downwards.
CGAGAACGGCTAGTCCTAGCGTAATAGGGTTGGTCTTATTATTTTCATCGTTAAAAATTACGCATTAAACGAGCATTTAATGGATATATTTGAGTATACCTAGTTCTTTAGTTTAGATTTTGACGATTTTTGCGGGACATTTTGCAAAAAAAGGCAGGTTATTTTTTTCCGAAGCATACCTAAATCTAATCAGCACCAGAGTAACCCACAAGTGACTAATCTACCGAATTTTGTTAAATTCGGTCCAGTAGTTTTTCAGTTAGAGTGGATACAAGCTTTTGCGGGCCATTTCGCAAAAAAGGCGGGTTCTTTTATTCCGAATCGTACCCCAATCTAATCAGCACCAGACTCGCTTACAAGTGACTTACCTAGCAAATTTTGTGAAATTCGGTCCATTAGTTTTTTAGTTAGAGTGGATACAAAATCTGCACAGACAGACAGACAGACACACAGACAGACAGACACACACACAGACGTCACGCTGAAAATGGTTTTTTCGTATTCTAGAGGTCTTGAAACGTGTAGATCCGTCGAAAACTCGAGTTGCGATTTTCGACATGATTCCAATACTTTCCCTATACATTACCATGTATTGCAGGGAAAGTAAAAATCCGATGTGGGCAGCACACGACTTTCCCTGCAGACTTATATTAACTTTCTCTTTATTTTAATTAAATTTATTTCACTTTTAATTCAATTTTCGTTTTCATTCGGTAACCAAACTTATTTTCAAAGGTGGCGTAGAGAAAATGCGAAAAACTAAAATATCTCGAGAACGGCTAGTCCAAATGTAATGGGGTTGGTCTTATTCTTTTCATCGCTAAAAATTACGTATTAAACGAGCATTTAATGGATATATTTGAGCATACGTAGTTCTTTAGTTTAGATTTTTGCGATTTTTGCGGGCCATTTTGCAAAAAAAGGCAGGTTATTTTTCTCCGAATCATACCAAAATCTAATCAGCACCAGGGTGACCTATACGTGACTCATCTACCGAATTTTGTGAAATTCGGTCTATTAGTTTTTCAGCTACAGTGGATACAAGCTTTTGCGGGCCATTTCACAAAAAAGGCGGGTTCTTTTATTCCGAATCGTACCCAGAACTAATCAGCACCAGCCCCGGCCACAAGTGATTCTCCTACAAAATTTCGTGAAATTCGGTCCATTAGTTTTTTAGTTAGAGTGGATACAAAATCTGCACAGACAGACAGACACACAGACAGACAGACACACACACTGACGTCACGCTAAAAATGGTTTTTTCGTATTCTAGAGATCTCGAAACGTGTAGATCCGTCGAAAACTCGAGTTGCGATTTTCGGCATGATTCCAATACTTTCCCTATACATTACCATGTATGGCAGGGAAAGTAAAAAAATGAATTTTGATAAGAGTTTTAAATATACATGTGTTGTTAAAAGTTGACATTAAGAGGTTTGTGTGTTGTACAATTATTACTTTCCCTGCAACACATGGTAATGTATAGGGAAAGTATTGGAATCATGCCGAAAATCGCAATTCGAGTTTTCGACGAATCTACACGTTTCGAGACCTCTAGAATACGAAAAAACTATTTTAGCGTGACGTGTGTGTGTCTGTGTGTCTGTCGGTGTGCCTGTCTGTGCAAATTTTGTATCCACTCTAACTAAAAAACTAATTGACCGAATTTCATAAAATTTAGTAGGTAAGTCACTTGTGAGCAAATCTGGTGCTGATTAGTTTTGGGGACGAATCAGGATAAAAGAACCCGCCTTTTCTTGCGAAATGGCCCGTAAAAGCTTGTATCCACTCTATCTGAAAAACTAATGGACTGAATTTCATAAAATTCGGTAGATAAGTCATTTGTGGGTCACTCTGGTGTTGATTAGATTTTGGTACGATTCGAAAAAAAATAACCTGCCTTTTTTTTGCAAAATGGCCAGCAAAAATCGCCAAAATCTAAAATAAGAAACTACGTATGCTCAAATATATCCATTAAATGCTTGTTTCATACGTAATTTTTAACGAAGAAAAGAATAAAACCAACCCCATTACACTAGGACTAGCCGTTCTCGAGATATTTTAGTTTTTCGTATTTTCTCTCACCTTTGAAAATAAGTCTAGTTATCAAATGAGAACGAAAATTGAATTAAAAGTGAATTAAATTTAATTAAAATAAAGAGAACGTGGAAATAAGTCTGCAGAGAAAGTCATGTGCTCCCCACATCAGATTTTTGTATATTAAAATCATTCTACAATAGACGTTGAGCCCACCATGTGATAGTGTGATTAAAACTGTGGCATATAGAAAGTTTTCTTGTTGCCATTGCAAGTACTGGCTATTATTGTAAGTTGACGAACGTATAATAAACGGGAAATGGGTCAATGGATGCTGTAATCTGTAACGCGAGAACAATCCTAACTTTGGACGATTCTAACTTTAGATGATTAGTAAGTATATCCCTGCTTCAATTTACTTAATCGAGGGAGTTGGAAAAATTGGTAGTACGTGGGTTATCTCTATTCATTCATAAGTATGGTTATCCCATATAAAATATATCAAATATTTCCTATCAAAGACTACAAGTATTTGTAAACTATATTTAAAACACCATCTTGACGTATAGGACAATAATTTTACATTTTAATGTCCCACAGCGTTTTAAGACATCATAATGTCCATCATCAGTGGCAATGTTAAGGAATTGACAGACATGCACTTATACAACCCGGAATCGTTAATACAAAATTTGCGCATGGTAAATCGGATAAGCCGATGCTAAAATTATCATAAATTTATGATAAAATATATATCTCTATTCCTCCTGTTATGGGGCGTTACGGAAATATCCTTTTTTAAAGGACTATCTATGAATCCTGAGAAACATATCTAAATATTTTTATTTTTTACTCGAGGATTCAGGATATACGGTGAGGAGTCAGTTAGGAAATAGGTGAAGGTCTTATCTTTCAAATGAGCTATCTCATTTTACCAAATATAATTAGCAAATGAGAGAAAAATAAATAGGAATCGGTGGGGAAAGTCATGTACTGCCCAAATAAGAATTTTTTTCAACTTCTTACATTTTTCACAAATATTTTAACTTTTATTGTTCTTGTGAATATTATCGTAATGTTGTTTTTCTTTTTCTAGGTAAGTACAAAAGTCTCCTTTTGCTGTAATATCGGTTTTGTGTCATACCAAGACATAAATTGGTAAGAATACTTCGATACTTATGTAAAAATGAGCTATAGTATGAAAGAATAGGAAAATGTTGTTTTCATATAATTCCTTTTATAACTTTTGTTATTTCATAATTGGAAAGCCAATCCGATTAAAGAAATATGGATAAAGGTGCTATTGCCTCTGATTTCGGCAGCTTTGCAAATACACTCAAACCTGTTTTTGTGCGGTCTTTTTTTGTGCGATTTTTTATTTGTGCGATTTTTTTTTGTGCTATTTTTTTTGTGCGGTATATGAAAATTTTAATCAAATTGGAACATAATTGACGAAGTTATCAATAAAAAAAAATTAGTAGGTGTGATCGGCCATTTAGTTTTTTCGATTTTTGATATGTATTTTATCACATTACATAAGTACTGCGTCAGCCAATTACATTACATATGTATTGAATTCTATAATCGCATAATTTAATTGTTGAACGCGCAAGAATTTCCATGTAACTAAATGAAATGTGCAATAGCATATTGCGATGGAATTCTTGCGTAGCAAAGCAAAAATGCATTGATCGCAAATAAACATTGAAGGACATCTGCATCGTGTTAGTTCGGGTTTTCCTGAAACGGACTGCGTGTCTCGTTAGGTCGCTAAGTTGGTTTTTTGCTAATGAGATAGTTGGCGACTAGTCTCATGCTTTGTTTTGTTTGTTTTAACGAGTAGGTAGATGAAGTTTACTTGAAGGGAGCAAAGAGTTGCTTTTTTTTATTCGTCTCTGATCTGCGCAAGTGACAAGTCCGCTAAATAAAGTGATTTAATAAAAAAGAATATTACGTGTGTTTTAATTTTTAAATCTAATATTAATTGACGTCCTTCAACGTGCTTTCACATTCCTATTGTCAGACTACGAAGGATAATGGTTATACGTTTTGAAATGTTTTGCATGTGTAAAATAAGTACATATGTAAATAAAATATTTAAAAATGTTTGCATGTGTATTTTCTAAATCAGATTCCAAAAGGTTTGGCGAGATTCCAAGTAGCTGCCAAGCATCGTGTCTTGATTTCGTTTAAAAAAGCAATTCCTAGTTATTTCGTAAGGTTTTGAGTTATTTTCTACGTGAGACTTTTTTTATGCGATCTCTATCCACCGCACAAAAACAGGTTTGAGTGTATAGTCATTTGATGGATATATTTAGCTGTATTTTAGAACATTTAGCACTGCAACATGGCTAAACATAGTCCTGAAATTGCTGTATTGCTATATTTTGCAATGCTGTTTATTAAGGTTATCCGCAAAAGTTTGAAATCTAGACATTTTCCCCCATTATTTTAATAATAATGTTCATTCAAGAGTTGGCAACACAGCACCTCTTAGGCTACAGAGGAGTATCTTAACAAAATATGAAATAAAAATAATTTTCTCTAATTATTACTGAAGTCCATTTAAAAACAAATGCTTTAAATATTAAAATGAAGAAGCAATGTTCAACTTTATTTCCCCATGTTCAAATTTTGGTGAAGCAGTCTTTGATATACATGTGAAAAGAATATTTTTGATATATTTTCAGATATATATTTTGAGGTAAAAAAATAAGTACTAGTCATCAAGCAACTAAAAAGTGTTTTTAACATAAATGTTAATATACATTTTTTGGTGGAGTAGCTTTCCACAAAATACGTTGAATTATATACAGGCAGCTAACTGTAGGATAGTTAAAGAGTAACAAACTGTCTGGAGCCCGCCATAGATTTAGGTGGACATCTAACATCGAACAGCAGAATTGATTTTATAAATTATCCATGGTATTCTAAATTCATTCAACTGTTTTTCTGTAACAAAGGAGGTTTTGTGCACGTTGATTTTAGTACACACTGGAGGTTTTAGTGCACACTGTTTTTCTGTAACAAAGAAAGTTTTATTGCATCTTTCTCTGAGGGACCGTGTTATATTTCTCTCTGTTTTTGGTCCCTTAGATCATTTTCTACCGTTATTAACTCACGTGCCACCTGACCATTCATTCCTTTCTATGGTATCCTTTGACGGTGTATATATTTCATTCGCCCCCCCCCCCTACACTATTACAATTGAATAAATATTGTAGTTGTTATGACTTTGATTTGATATAATTCAAATCCGTTTGAAATGTTTCAAATAGCATATAAATTTTAATTATATTTATCCAATTAAACAAGCGAATCTATATATTTTCTCTGGGATCCTTTCAAAACAGCTACAAGAAATGTAAAAATTTCAAAAAGTATTATTAAAATACGTTTTGAAATATAGATAACTGTCGCAAATGTCTTAAAATGAAAATGCAGTTTTAAAAATTGTTCTAACATGTTATATACGTAGCTGGTTCCTGGAATGCAGTTTAAAAACTGTTCATCGAAAATTGTAACTATAACCACCCTTGTAACACGAACTCATGATCATTGTCGGTTATCATCACGGGGGCATACGATAAGATGGTGCGAGTGCCGAGTCATAAATGAGCACCAGGCGTAGAGCACCCATAATCTTCGGTACCATTTTCAGATATTATATTCATTCTTTGCTATTTCGCTGATCCATATGGTGTTGTTGATTGTTGAGACCCAGACCGTCCGACCTACCAGAAAGGTGTAAGGTAACTGTATGGACGGCCGGGAAGTGCCACCCAATTTAGACCGGAACCCAGTGGGGGAGGCATCCACAGGGACCGTACCCTCCTTCCCCTACCACCAACCTCTCGGAAGGACTTACGGACCCACATGTTTAACGTGATCGTACTCCGCATGAACACGGCGGCATTTGTGGTAGCGTGCAAATCTAGCGCGCAAACCACGGGGATACCGCACCCGAGATGGCCAACAGCACGCGGTGTTCCGAGGTGGTCACCCACCAAGTACTAACCGCGCCCGATGCTGCTTGACTTCGGTGATCTAACGAGAACCGGTGTTTTCAGCACGGTACGGCCGTTGGTTACGTTTTTTAAAGTTTATGTAGTCTAAGACTCTTGATGTGGCATTTCGGTACACATTTTAGTTTAGACAGTTCGGGGGGATGAGATGACCACCGAGCACACAACGTTTTAAGCAAGGATTTTATAATTTTTCTGGTAGCAGAATTTTATTTGAATAAGAAATGGTGCAAAGTACATGTTTCAAAAGAAATACTTCTAAAAAAACTGACATTCTTACTTTAAAAGTTTTGTGCTCGGTGGTAATCTCATTTCCTTATTCTAACGAGCTGCAATGAGAGGGAAATCGTGGTGGCCCATGGGTGGTGTAGGGAAACAGTTGAGCACTGCCTTGATTGTATGCAACGTCCTTTAATAGGGTGGACGTCACTTTATTGTGTATAATCTATTGCTGAAGAAACAAGTCAACAATCTGAATGACATACATCAATTTGGTTAAGAGAAATATAAATTTGTTCGTGTCCGCTATTGCTGTAAATTTCCCGTGTTCCTTCCTCCTCTAACTGTCTCTTCGTGTACTCCTAGGGGTGCGCATACTCCAGGTTGGGGAACGCTGCCTTAGATGCCGCTAAGTACAAGATAAATGGTCAGTATATCTGGCTGAATCATAAAAAAGCTAATTATTTTATTAATTCCAACTTTATTGTACTACTACACAATCACAGTTTGATTTGCATGTGCATATTATAATTGAAAAAAAAACAATTTAAAAAAGAAATCGCAAACAAAATTGTGCGGCTTAATAGAATGATAAAAACAGACAAATTATCTGAAAAAGTTTGAGTTTCTTTCATCACAAACAAAGCATAATTCTTCTTTTATCATTTTATTTACGCTGTGGTTTCTTTTTCGTTATCGCATAAAGCACATTCAGTATTTATGTATATTAATACGAAAACCCCATCTATGATGCTTAATATAAATTGGATTTATGTTATTATCTGTTGCTGTTGTTACTAATCCACTTGTCTGAAACTATGCGAGAACAATCCCATAAAACTAAAGTCCATGGCAGAGGGAGATAGGTTGCAGCTCCGCAGTCTTCTCCTAATCTAGCGCCTTTCAGATGGACTTTCGGACTTACAGATTTATCGTACCTATACTCCGCATAAACATGCATATAGTTTACGGCGGCGCCGAGTATCGAACTCGTAATCTCCTCGTGGAATTCTTTCGCCTTAACCACTGGGCTATCTCGGTCAGCATATTGTTTTTGGAGTTTGTGTAGCATGTTAAATAAGTATAGCCCACATTTTCCAGTTTTTAAAAAAGCCACTGCCTTTAAAGTATGCACATCACTGGTTTCATAAAACAAATTTACATCTCGATCGTAAAATATTAAAGTCATACGATTTCTGCCAAAAATAGCGGAACTTTAGAACAAAACTGATCTATATCTGAATTTAGGGAAATATTTTATATCCTTTTCTGCTTAGTTTAAAATGTTTTTGTAAAATTTACAGCTTCTTATCTTAGAAGTTATCTTCAGCATTATATTAGAATTTTTCATCGTAATATTTCTATGGAATTTTTTCATTGCAATATGCAGAATCCAAAATTTAATAGAGTATTACAACTTTGAACTTTCTGTGAGAGCGTCATATTATCCTCTTTTCCATCTTTCTTGCGGTTTTTTATTCATATTAAATTCTAAATCGAATTTTCCAAGATGTGGAAAGGAAATTAGCTAGTTGCAGGTATGGATGGCAGGATAATAAATATAAAAATTTTTGCGTCTATAAAAATAAAATGATATTTCTGAGACATTTTTATAACAGATATAGTTCCTAGACTTCTGTTAAAAAGAAAATAGCGTTAATATGAATCCTTGGAATTTTATCTTAACAATACGTATTATGAGAACATGTAGCCAAAAATTCATCCTTGATAAATTTTTAACTTCTTGGTCTAGGTTCTTAACTCGACCACTAAGAATATAATTTTGTATACTAGACTCTTAAACGCTTGCCTTCATTTTGGTTCGGAATCTAATTTTTCTTTGCAGTGAGCGGTTTCCGTGTTGTGAAATCCGGTTTATGTGTGCACCAACTGGAATTGGTCGTTGCAGCACTGCGTATGGGAAGCTAGCGTAAGGGTTGGTGAGATACGGTGATGAAATTGTGAGAGTCATCTCACTTTTCACCCTATTAGGAACGAGTTACGGAAATATCAATTTTTATGGCCTATCTGTGAGACATACGGAACAGATCTGAAAATTTAGATTTCTAGCTCGAGAGGTTGGAGAGAAGCGTCAATGAGTCAGGCAGGAATTTATCTCTCACGTATATAGATTATAGGATTTATTAAGTTTAATCAATGCTGTGTATCGTTTTTTAGTGCTTTAATGCGATAAAAAAAAACTGATGTGGGCAGCACATGACTTTCCTTCCCTATAAACTCAAATTCATTTTCTCTTTATTTCTTTAATAATTCATTAAATTGAGTTTAATTGTACAAAATAACACTGAATTTGCACTTTTAATTCAAATTCTGTTTTATTTTGGTTAACTGGACATTTTTTCGAACGCGGCGTAACAAAAATATGAAAAAAAAAAACTTAAATACGTGGAGAAGGATTAGTCCTTGAGTAATGGGGATGGTCCCACTCTTTTCTTGGTCAAAAATTACATATAAAACAAGCCTTTAATGGATGCATTTGAGCAAACGTAATCTTTTATTTTAGATTTTGGTGATTTTTGCTGGCCATTTCGTAAAAAAAGGCAGGTTCTTCTCTTTGGAATCGTATCAAAATCTAATCAGCACAGGAATCACACACAAGTGTCTTACCTACAAAATTTTACGAACTTTGGTCCATTAGTATTTGAGTTAGAGTAGATACATACATTAAACAGACACACACACAGACGTCACACTGAAGGTAGTTTTTTTGTGTTCCAAAGGTTTAAAAACGTGTAGATTCGTCAGAAACTCGAGTTGCGATTTTCGATATACTTTCCCTATACATTACCATGTATTGAAGGGAAAGTAAAAGTTAATTTACCACACTTTCGGTTTAAATTTTGAGTGTTTTAAGTACGTTGGGGGAAGACGTAGAGTGCAAACGAAAGGTCCAGACAGCGCCATTATCAGTGCCAAGTGTGTCTGAAATAGAAGCGGGGCTCCCACGGCAAAGACAGTCATACAAAAAGTGATTAATTCTTGCTCGAGATCACGCCGCTGATTCTGTCTCCATCTTAGTTTATCTTCCAAATGTAGCTCTTCTGAAAATGATCCTGTTTATATATATATATATATATATATATATATATATATATATATATATATATATATATATATATATATATATATATATATATATATATAACGTTATATATATATATATATATATATATATATATATATATATATATATAAAACATATGGAACGTTTAAACGTTTATATATATATATATATATAACGTTATATATACGTTATAAATTCATATATATATATAATAGTTTGAAATTCCAATGATAGAATAGAGAGAAGTTGCAACTCAAAAATCCTAACTTTAAATAAAACCTACATAATAAAAAGAAGTATTAAATAGCGAATCATCAAATCGACGGTGACTCCAAACCGATGGAGCCGAAACGGTTTTGCGTGAATAACAATCTGCAAAAAAAAAAAAAAAAACTCAAATTTTGTAGTATCGAAAAAAATAACTCTATCTAAAATCTGGTTATATACAGAGTGACCATAATTGAAGTAGAGGTGTTTAGAGCCCGATAGTGAGAAAACTGTTATGCCAAACTTTACCAAATTTACAGTAAATGCTATTTAGACCATATATATATATATATTTTTCAAATGGTTCAGATTTTTGTCACCGCGGGCCAAAGTGGCGCTGTAAGGTCCATTTTTGGAGTAACATAGGAACAGAAAGTACAGAAAACTAACATTTTGCATGCACTTTTTGGGCCATATGCAAGGAAAACATATTGAATCACACATGTAAATGATGCCAATATAAAAATTAATGCTATACGTATGTAAATGTAAGATGCAAATGGAAATATAAAATATACTAAATACGTATAAAATTTAAATGAGATGTTCTTTTCAAAATGCATGTAAAATAATAACTTTCTGTACTTCCTATATGCCTATTTTACTCCAAAAATGCGCTACAGCGCTACTTTGGCCCGCGGTGGCAAAAACCCGAACTATGTTTTTTCCCTTTAAAAATCAAAACCGCATGGTCTAAATAGTATTTACTGCAAATTTGGTTGAGTTTGTCCCAACAGTTTTTTCACTATCCGGCTCTAAACACCTCTACTTTAATTATGGCCACCCTATGCACTTGAGTTTTTAAAAGACTACTAAGTTTTACTTATTGTGCATAGCTATCACTTTTTGTTCTTAAAATACAAGCAGTGAAAATTTGAAAATCGTGAAATTTTCATACTTCTCCAACTTGACAAGACGATGACTTAAAAACTGTAAGAGCTTTTTTTAATAATAAATATAGTTTTAATACAAAATTTTCTAGTACATATTTTTGTCGTTTAGTACTTTTATCAATCTTTTATAGTTTATTATGCATTCTGAGTGAAAAAAAAAAAAACACTTGCTTGAAGAGCTCCCTTTTTAATGTTTTTTCGAAAAAGAAGTTCATAATATTAAAATATTGAAATTATTTTTATATAATCATAATCTAGATCCTATTTCTGATAAAACAAATATAAAATATTTATATTTTTATGTATTAGGTTCGAGGGTGTAAACATCCGAAGTGTTCACAGTTTTCGTAAATCTAACTATAACATCACCATGGTGATGCCCGAAAGCTGTTTGGCTGTGTAAATTTTTGTACATCGAGAAAATGAGTTTTTATTAAAGTACTTTTAAACCTATTTTTCGTTGTATTTAATTTTAAAGTTTAATTAAAGTAGTTCTATTTATCATAAGAGGAACGTTCTGCATTGCAAACACATCGGTATTTTGAAAATATTATTACCTAGTTTGTGAAGTCGTTGGGCATTTAATTGTTTTGACGTTTATTTTGTAACTTTTGTTAGGTAAAGATATTAACTATTTTTCCCCTGTTTACGCTGCTTCAATAAAGCTTTTCAGATATTGCAAATTTTTTTGGTATCTTGTGCGACTTGAATGAAGCGGAAGTATATAATGAAAGTGACATCATATTTTTACGAATATGTAACAGAAAAACACAGTTTTAATTTGACAATCTATATCGCTTAACCTTAACGACGAATTCGGCGGCATTGGCAACGAATTTGGTGAAATATAGAAACTTCTAGAATTTTTTAGATTAGTTAAAATTTACGAGTTACGTGCCTTTTCCAGAACATTCAAAAAGGGTATGGTATATACAATATAAGCTTGCCATCGTTCTGTTCGGTTGTACGTAATACGAGGAGTAATGTATCTACGGAATTCAATACAGAACCTAACGCATAATTCCCCCCGTCTGATTATATATAGCTTTTAAGCTGTATTATGAAACAATACTGGTAGAAAAGTATAGAACATTTACATTTTTAGATCTGCGACGTCTGTGCATCGACATTTGTGCTATACGTCAGTATGCGCTTATCGCATGCGTCCACTGCACGATCGGCCGTTGGACAGACTACAAACGTTACGTCCAAACGCTTCATCATTGGTAGTTTCGTTATTTGTGGTCCGATTCGTGCGAAATAAACTACATTACATTAATCCACCGAAATTACAATTCCCCCAATAAATAAATACTTTAAAATTAAAATTATTTTTCAATAAATAAAAAAATATGGAAGTTTTTTCCCTTAGTACTTTATGCCATCGTCACACACAACACATGTTAAACTTTTCTCACTCCAAATATGCGAAAGAAGGGATGTCTCACATCAATCTATAACAAGTAACAGAGTTACTCACTACTTTTTTTCGCGACCTCCTTTTTTCAAATTTCACATACAAAAAAATTCGCAGTAAAATCTCTTTAAAAGCGGTTTTTCATAGTATTTGAAAAATATATTGTCCCCATACTAGACAATAGTTGGAGTCAAATATTTTTAACAGACTATTCTTTTATCCTCGGGAACCCCCTACAACTCCTCATCAACTTCCCGGTCTCTACCTAGACTTCAGGACACACTGTCCGTTTCAGGCGCAGGATTTTAAAATCCGCCGAACAAAGTGTACTCTGAGTATGTAAGACAAAATATACGAAGAGAAGTAATTTCAACTCATTTCTCGAACTTTGCAGTTGTTCTATTTTCTCCCTCATACTTCATTACAAGCAAATCCAAACCTCCCCGATATTTAAAAAAGAAACAGAAGGAGAGTTCGATAGCCTCCATCAGTCCTCTCTTGCACGATGCTTCTATTCACAATTCCGATATCCGTCAAAACATTTCTCAAGGAGAAAAACAAACATTAGGGAGAAAACCCCCTTTTCTCCGCAAAGAAGGAGGCATGGAAATTTAAGGCATGGAAGTTCGTTAGCAGCTGGCTCCCAGTGAGTGCCAGGGCAGGAAAGCTACTTTTCTCTTTGCTGTTCTTTCTTCATTAGTACGTTGCCCTGAGATGTCTAAGAGAATCAGATGTGTACAAGAGTTTCTCTTAGGAAGGGAGGAGCTGTGTGTAGGAATGGCAAAGAATAAAACCCAAAGTTATGTTTTAGATTACCTTTATACCCGTCTAGACCAGGAGTCGATGACTTATAATCCCTCGGGAGCACTATACCAATATTAAATTCTTCAAGGGAACACCACCATATTACCAATTACCTTCAGGCATCTTACGTAATAAATTCAAGATGACTTGGAGTGACTTTTATCTCTATATGTATTATTTAAGTAGCGGATATTTATTTAGAGCCCAGGAAATACCAGGTAATTCATTCTTGTATGATATAAGACTATAAGTATTTACTGGAGCAACAAATGTTGCTATATATTGCTTATATGTCCTGAAAAGATTAAATCATTTTTTTTTCATAAATTTCCAATACAGACAAACACACCACATGCAACTCTTTGAAATAAAACAACTTAGTCCCGATTTTAAACCAATTTGCAAATGATTCATTTACGCCAAAATGGAAACGTTAATATTGCAGCAAATGTGACACCCGCGCCATTTTTATCCTGTTACAATAAACTGTTCAACACTATAAGAAATATATAAATTTCAAAAATATTTGTCTAAATAAAACAGATGCCTTAAATTGAAAATATCAGTAGCACCCGTAATCTTATACCCCATAATCATAATTGATATGGCTCTATCAAAAACATAATACCGTTCATGTATGAAATTTATTTTTATATCTATTTATTTATTATTTAAATCGTAAAAAAATTGAATAAATATTGTCTACCACATAAATCCATTTGCTTTAATTGCGTCGCTAGGCAACACAATATATGTTCTAAATAAACTCGAAATATGGACGAAACGTAAACGGGGCCATACCCGCATTGAAGTGGAGAATAATCATATCAAATTTGAAAAAAATTTCGTGTGAAACTGGTGTTTATATACCAATGGACAAACAGGCAGACTTTCGATTTGATATATATAGAGAGAGAAATTGCAATTTACATATAAATTGATGTTGAGATAAATGAAATTTTTATTATTTTCGTATACTGTTCTACAGAATTATTGAAATCTGGGGCACTTAAGAATGCCTCAGATTTCAAATACTTTTATAATGATGTGCGTGTGTATGTTTATTGTGCGCGTGTGGATAAGACGGTAGTTCCAGAACGTTCTAAAAATGTATACGTAAATACATCATATATAAGAACTGTAAACCTGTTAGAATATTTTGTAATTCGTATGATTAGAACACGAGTTGTTTCACATTTAAAAATTTTCATAGCATGATTTTCTATAGAGGAATAATGATAGTCAGTAACAGAAAACGAAGGTTGAAATTGATTGTGTGTGTGTAAAATGTATTAATGTAAAATGTATGAAACGTTTGAAAATGCCATAATGCTTTGAGAATTATATCTAGGTGTCGCTAGTGTTAGTAAAGTAGCGGCTACTATTAATTGTCACAATAGAAAGGCGTAGTATTTAGTATATTTATTTTTTATTATTTTTAAATAAAGAGTTCCCTAATTATGAGTATAAATTAACCAGTACTCGTAATTTTTCGTAGTTGTAAGGTATAGTACAGAATATAGAGAGATAAAAATAAATTGAAAGGTAAAATTATTTTGGATATGTAGGAATATTCCCATATTGTTTCAGTTCTACTTTGCATTGAGCTAATAATTTATTTTTTACAAAATTGACAGTTTAAATAAATATTTGAGGCCTTTCGCCATAGAAATCCATGCAATGCAGGGCTACTTATCTTATCTCAGCGCCACCTGAACTATTGTCTCAAACGATATTGGCCTTTTCTTAATATGAAGTTTTAATTCCTTACATTTACCTCCATGGTACAAATCATCTGAATTACATTGACTTTACTGACCCGTTGCTGACATATATATTTTATTGAAATTTTTAAAAAGACTAATTTGCGAACGAAAGCTCACAAAAACATGCATTTTTTCGCCTTCCAATTGTCACAATTGGACGTTAAAAATACCGAATGCGAGTATGAATGTGTGAGACAGTTGTTAGGCGGCTGATACTTTTGGTGTATATTTATATTTACATTTTGACGTGAATAACGTTTAAGCTAGGTGTATCCGGCTGAAATCGGAGCTTTACGAAAACTGTAAACACTTTGAGCGCGTATACCTCTGAATCTAATAAATAAAAATATGGAATAACTAATCATTAGTGAATATATAAAAATACTTTCAACATTTTAATATTATTCCCTACTTTTTTTTTCAACAAAATATAAATTTAGCAACTCTACTATTTAATAAAATTGTATGGCAATACGTCGAAATAATTAATACTTTAAAAATAATAAAGACGACAAAAAATTGGCCATATTTAAAAGTATTTTATTAAAATCTTCTTTTACGACGTACTAAAATTACACAGCCATATCGCTTTCAGGTATTACTATTCCTTTCATCAGTGGCGAGTTCGCCACTTACTTTCACTATGGGATAACGATATAAACGGGATCTATTCCAAATAGTAATTTCACTCGTTTTCCAAACTACCCTACTATTGTCACTTAATTCTCAACAAATGAAAACTATCCCAACACTTAAAAATATTCATATGGAATGCCTTTTACATTTACATTCCCAATAACCGTAAAAAAATTCTCATCAAGAGAAGATAAAGGGAAGACGTTGAAACTTAATGTTATGAAAACACCAAAATAGTTTGATACAATCCCTCGAGGCGCTGGGGTAAGACAAAGTTTCTCTGGATTGTATACATTTCGATGGTAACCAGTGGCGTAGCGTCCATTGAGGCTAAAAAGCTGAGCCTCCTCTTCTTAAAATCTAATTTTTAGAATTATTTAAAGATTCTTTTATTTATTATAATTTTTTAAATAAATTTGCGAAGATTTTTGTATTATTTAGAAAATTGTTACATTTTGCTTGCTTAAAGTGACACGATTCAAAGTATTTTTCCGATTAAAACGCATATTTTAATGGTTTAGAAGCTAAAATCATGCAGCCTTCGTCTTCTATAAGGTGAAACATGGTATTAAGACCCCCCATTTGTTGAACTCCTCCCTAGATGATTAACTAACATGGAAAGCTAGCTTATGAAAAGGCGTGGCTATTGGTTCCCATTTTCGACCTTTATAAACAATCAATGATTGGATGTGGGGCGTGACGTTTCATCAATGATGGGTAGATGAGGGTGGGTAGTGCAAGCCTAATAGATCCTCCATTTTGGATTAAACATGATTCTATTAATTACTATTTGTAGAAAATAATCAATATTTGTAATAGTAAAGAATTTGAGTCATTTTTCACGAATAACCTAGGATTTACCTAACTTTAAAAATCTGATGTGGGCAACACATGACTTTCCTTATATAATGTAATGAATTTACTATGTTTACAGTAAAAAAACAGGTTTCTCTTATAGTAGATACTAATATTCTTTCCAAGATATTGAATTTTCGACAATTAGTCGTCATTTTCATTGATTTAGCGTCATTTTTATCCATTTGGCGAGATTTTCGTTAATTTGGCAAGATTTCAAAAAGTGGCCAAGTTGGCGACATTCCGCCAAATTCTTCGCCATAATCTCGCCAAGCGTTATGCACTAAGAAATAAGTTATTCTTACAGCAGATAAATGACTATTGGCGTTCAAATACAAAAGTATTACTCAAAGTATCTTTTTTCATGAATGGAACGAGCTAGATCCACGAGAATGATGTTACCCAATTTATCGCATGGTGTTACATATGAAAAGTGAACATGTTTCTCAATAGGAAATATTTTTTTTTTTATTTTATGACTTTTTGATAATTTTTTTGAAAAATGTACAACATCTCGAGAACGGTTCATGTTAGCGTTCTAAAATTTATGTCAATCGTTTTCTAATGAAAAATTACATAAGAAATGTCTATTTGCGTAACTTTATTAGTGGTTTTAATTTTTTGACGATTTTTTCAAAATTTCATTCGAAAATTTAGGAGGGTTCTGAACATTCGATTGCGTATAAAAACAATAGGCTTCCAGTGTTTACGGATTGTGATTTTTGTACCAAATTTGGTTCGAATCGGTCCATTCGTTCGTCAGTTATTGTCTCCACAGACTCACTGGCACACACACACACACACACACACATACTTTCACACACACACATACACACACACAGACATCACTTCAAAAATGTTTGATTCGTGATCAGGGATGCTTGAAACGTGCTCTCCCGTCGAAAACTTTAATTCGAATTTTCGACCCCGTCACAATACTTTCCTTATACATTATGTATATAAGGAAAGTAACAATCTCAAGACGAAGAAATACACTAAAAATGACTAACATTAAATTTAAGTAGCTTACAAAGTAAACTTAGCTCTTTATAGAGGCATCAATATGGCGAAGTATCCGTTTGCGTATTTGGGAGTTTTAGAAAGAATAAGTTTAATTTCCCTTTAAAATATTCTGTTGGATGAGAATCTCAGTTAAAAAATCTGATGTGGGCAACACATGACTTTCCTTATATAATGTAATCAATTTACTACTTTTACAGTACAAAAATAGGTTTTTCTTATAGTAGATACGAATATTCTTTCCAAGACTTTGAATTTTCGACAATGAGTCGTCATTTTCATTGATTTAGCGTCATTTTTATCCATTTCGCGAGATTTTCGTTAATTTGGCAACATTTCAAAAAGTCGCCAAGTTGGCGACATTCCGCCAAATTCGTCGCCAAAATCTTGCCAAGCGTTATGCACTAAGAAATAAGCTATTCTTACAGCCGATAAATGACTATTGGCGTCCAAATACAAAAGTGTTACTCAGAGTATCTTTTTTCATGAATGGAACGAGCTAGATCCACGAGAATGATGTCACCCAATTTATCGCATGGTATTACATGTGAAAAGTGAACATGTTTATCAATAGGAATTTTTATTTTTATTTTATATGACTTTTTGATATTTTTTTTTAAAAATGTACAATATCTCAAAAACGGCTCATGTTAGCGTTCTAAAATATATGTCAATCGTTTTCTAATGTAAAATTACATAAAAAATGTCTATTTGCGTAACTTTATTAGTGGTTTTGATTTTTTGACGATTTTTTCAAAATTTCATTCGAAAATTTAGGGGGGGGGGGTTCTGAACATTCGATTGCGTATGAAAACAATAGGCTTCCAGTGTTTACGGATTGTGATTTTTGTACCAAATTTGGTTCAAATCGGTCCATTCGTTCATCAGTTATCGTCTTCACAGACCCACTGACACACACACACACACACATAAGAAATGTCCCCCCTAAATTACATAAGAAATGTCTATTTGCGTAACTTTATTAGCGGTTTTGATTTTTTGACGATTTTTTCAAAATTTCATTCGAAAATTTAGGGGGGTTCTGAACATTCGATTGCGTATAAAAACAATAGGCTTCCAGTGTTTACGGATTGTGATTTTTGTACCAAATTTGGTTCAAATCGGTCCATTCGTTCGTCAGTTATCGTCTTCACAGACCCACTGACACACACACACACACACACATAAGAAATGTCCCCCCTAAATTACATAAGAAATGTCTATTTGCGTAACTTTATTAGTGGTTTTGATTTTTTGACGATTTTTTCAAAATTTCATTCGAAAATTTAGGGGGGGTTCTGAACATTCGATTGCGTATAAAAACAATAGGCTTCCAGTGTTTACGGATTGTGATTTTTGTACCAAATTTGGTTCAAATCGGTCCATTGGTTCGTCAGTTATCGTCTCCACAGACCCACTGACACACATATATTTTCACACACACACACACACACACACACACACACACACACACACACACACACACACACACACACACACACACACACATATACACACACAGACATCACTTCAAAAATGTTTGATTCGTGATCAGGGATGCTTGAAACGTGCTCTCCCTTCGAAAACTCGAATTCGAATTTTCGACCCCGTCACAATACTTTCCTTATACATTATGTATATAAGGAAAGTAATGACAATCGCTTAGCCTCCCCAGTCAAGAATATCAAGCTACGCTACTGATGGTAACAGGATTATTAAATAAATAATATTTATTTAAACTGTTAATTCTGCAGAAATAAGTTATCAGTACAATACAAATTAGAACTTAAACAATGAAGACTATTAGAACTTATACATTATGTATATAAGGAAAGTAATGACAATCGCTTAGCCTCCCCAGTCAAGAATATCAAGCTACGCTACTGATGGTAACAGGATTATTAAATAAATAATATTTATTTAAACTGTTAATTCTGCAGAAATAAGTTATCAGTACAATACAAATTAGAACTTAAACAATGAAGACTATTAGAACTTATACATTATGTATATAAGGAAAGTAATGACAATCGCTTAGCCTCCCCAGTCAAGAATATCAAGCTACGCTACTGATGGTAACAGGATTATTAAATAAATAATATTTATTTAAACTGTTAATTCTGCAGAAATAAGTTATCAGTACAATACAAATTAGAACTTAAACAATGAAGACTATTAGAACTTATACATTATGTATATAAGGAAAGTAATGACAATCGCTTAGCCTCCCCAGTCAAGAATATCAAGCTACGCTACTGATGGTAACAGGATTATTAAATAAATAATATTTATTTAAACTGTTAATTCTGCAGAAATAAGTTATCAGTACAATACAAATTAGAACTTAAACAATGAAGACTATTAGAACTTATACATTATGTATATAAGGAAAGTAATGACAATCGCTTAGCCTCCCCAGTCAAGAATATCAAGCTACGCTACTGATGGTAACAGGATTATTAAATAAATAATATTTATTTAAACTGTTAATTCTGCAGAAATAAGTTATCAGTACAATACAAATTAGAACTTAAACAATGAAGACTATTAGAACTTATACATTATGTATATAAGGAAAGTAATGACAATCGCTTAGCCTCCCCAGTCAAGAATATCAAGCTACGCTACTGATGGTAACAGGATTATTAAATAAATAATATTTATTTAAACTGTTAATTCTGCAGAAATAAGTTATCAGTACAATACAAATTAGAACTTAAACAATGAAGACTATTAGAACTTATACATTATGTATATAAGGAAAGTAATGACAATCGCTTAGCCTCCCCAGTCAAGAATATCAAGCTACGCTACTGATGGTAACAGGATTATTAAATAAATAATATTTATTTAAACTGTTAATTCTGCAGAAATAAGTTATCAGTACAATACAAATTAGAACTTAAACAATGAAGACTATTAGAACTTATACATTATGTATATAAGGAAAGTAATGACAATCGCTTAGCCTCCCCAGTCAAGAATATCAAGCTACGCTACTGATGGTAACAGGATTATTAAATAAATAATATTTATTTAAACTGTTAATTCTGCAGAAATAAGTTATCAGTACAATACAAATTAGAACTTAAACAATGAAGACTATTAGAACTTATACATTATGTATATAAGGAAAGTAATGACAATCGCTTAGCCTCCCCAGTCAAGAATATCAAGCTACGCTACTGATGGTAACAGGATTATTAAATAAATAATATTTATTTAAACTGTTAATTCTGCAGAAATAAGTTATCAGTACAATACAAATTAGAACTTAAACAATGAAGACTATTAGAACTTATACATTATGTATATAAGGAAAGTAATGACAATCGCTTAGCCTCCCCAGTCAAGAATATCAAGCTACGCTACTGATGGTAACAGGATTATTAAATAAATAATATTTATTTAAACTGTTAATTCTGCAGAAATAAGTTATCAGTACAATACAAATTAGAACTTAAACAATGAAGACTATTTCTACGTAATCAAATTAATTTTACCTTTTCATTTATTGTCATATTCTGTACACTATTCTTTGGCCAGGAAAAATACGTATTCCTTCTACTCATAATTAGAGAGCTTTAAAGTAAAAATAATTAGAAATGCATGTACTATACATTGCGTATTTCTGTTGTGTCGAATGAGAACAAGCAAATGGGACGTTATTGACACTAGTTACAACTAGATATAATTCTTAACGCGTTTCGGCAATTTCAAGATTTTCACGCATAGAAGTTTTATTTCCCCCCTCTCTAACTTCATGTCAGTATCCATTAGCACAAATCAGCTGCATGCAGCAGCTTTACTGACCTGTTGCCAACTTTATTGAAGAAAAATTAAAAAAAAAAGTAATTTGAAAACAAAATCTAAAAAAGATACATATTTTTATACAGTAATTATGACAAATGGACTTTAAAATCGGATGAGGTTATCACATGATTTTCTCCCACAGACTCAAATTAATTTCTTCTCTCTTTCATAATTCATTAAATTGAATTTAATAGCACAAAATAAGACGGGTAATTATTTGAAATGACACTGAATATGCACTCTTATTTCAATTTTCTTTTTCATTCGGTAGCTGGATGTATTTTCAAAAGCGGCGTGGAAAAAATACGAAAAACCTAAAATACCCCAAGAGCGGTTATTTCTAGAATTATTGGGCCAGTTTTATTTTTTTCGCCATCAAGAATTACGAATACAATAAGCATTTAATTGTTACATTTGGGTATACATAGTCTTTTATTTTAGCAATTTTGGCAATTTTTGCAGACTACTGTGCATAAAAAGACAGGTTCTTTTTTTCCGAAACGTAGTAAAATTTAACCAGCTCCAGAGTATTCCACAGGTAACTTATCTACAAAATATTGTGAAATTTGGTCGATAAGTTTTTCAGCTAGAGTGGATACATATTTTTTAGGGCAATTTTGTAAAATTAAATGATGGGGTTTACCTGAATCGTACCAAAATCAAAACAGCACCAGGGTAATCCACAGGTAACCTATCTAATACATTGTGTGATATTTGGTCAATTAGTCTTTCAGCTAGAGTGGACACACATGCATTTCATAGACAGACACACAGACAGACGCACATACAGACGTCACGCTAAAAATACGGGTTCTAGAGTGCTCTAAACATGTAGATCCGTCGGAAACTGGAGTCTCGATTTTCGGCATGATTTCAGTACTTTCCCTATACATTACCATATGTTGTAGGGAAAGTAAAAAATACGGAATATGAATGTATGAGAAAGTTGATTTGAATGCTTTTACAGATATATGTAAAATTGGTGGAAATAGCCCAGGGAAGAGATCTTTTACACGTTACTAAAATCAACTTTATTATATGACACTCATACAATATACTTAGTTACATAGGCCGAGCTCCATATCGTCGACCTGCTCTCACAAAATCTCAATGCCGTCTGCGTTGGTTCACACACAAGTACAAATTACATTTACATCGGAGGGGAAGGGATATGAGGCATGGGGAACATGCTGTCTTCGCGTTTTAGGCTTTAAAAATGATGGTGAAGCAGTTTCATATGAGAAAGTTTACGTAGAGATTAGTGACCATATATGGTATCGTCGAGGGAGGATGTGTTGGCAGACTTTGTTAATATTAGTGGCGTGGGATAAAATTTAATGCAGTTGCAATATGTGCTGGACATGAAATAGGAATTTGGAATAATAATTGTGAAAGAAAAGGACGCGTTATTGAGAAAGGCTTAAAATTTCTTTATCCTATTATATATATATATATATATATATATATATATATATATATATATATATATATATATATATATATATATATATATATATATATATATATATATATACTCAATATATACTCAATTTATTCATTTTCAAATTATGTTTTAGAAAAGGCCTAGCTCATCGTGCAAAACAATGTTTCTGTTTTGCAACTTTTCTTCTTATACACATTTCTTGCATTTACATCATGTATGTTTATGCAGGGAACAGGGAGATTAGTACCTTAAGTACCTGTATTACATATATGATTTATAAAAATACTTTCATTTAAATGTGTAATATTTTTTTTTCACCCATCTTTATCACATGTGATTCTTATTCCATTCCTTAACTTATATATGGCACAGGGAAAAGGGGGTATTTTATGCCAATTTAGTACCTGTTTTATTTATAATGTTGACTTATCATGTTCTTTTTTAAATATTCCACTGCTTGTCGTATAGCCTTTTTGATATCACATTTACTTTTCCGTCTATCTTCCATTCACTTTTGCTATACAGAACATTTTATTTTAATGATCAATTTCAGGTATATATAATACAAGTAAAATAAAAATTCTTCAGTTATATATATATATATATATATATATATATATATATATATATACTTTTTCAACAATATATATATATATATATATATATATATATATATACTTTTTCAACAAAATATATTTAGTTGCTCCCTTATCCAATATTTCTTCAGCAAGTCGAATAATTTTTACCATTAGCACATCCAGAATTACTCCAAAGAGTAATTTCACTCGTTCTCCGAATTTCCCCATTGTTCAACCGCTTTACCACCCGATTCTCAACAAATGAAAACTAACCCACTCCTTTAAAAAAATTCCATATTGAACACCTCCATCGAACCGCGTTGCGATGCTCTGTTATTCATTCTACTCCCAATATCCGTCAAAACATTCCCATAAAGAGAAAGCAAACATCTGGGAAACCCTTCCTCCTCCGCGAAGAAGAGGTAGAGAAGTTCGATAGCAGACTCTGGCGTGTGCCGGGCGGGAAAGCCACCCTTCACTCCTCTTCACTGTTGCTTCTGTGCTGTAGTTGGTTGCCTCAGGGATGTCTACCGAGAGCAGGAATAGCTAGCGTCTGTGACGAGGAGCATGCGGGGAAGGCTAAATAACGCGCAATTTTTATTCTGAGGTTCGCATATTTTCAGCTGTATGTAAGTTTGTTTTATGCTAAGAAGTTTGACAGTTAAATTGCTCAAAAACAATTATAAAGCAGGTGTGTTGAGAGAGGTAAATAGCATTCCCTGCAAATTGATTGATATTTTATATACAAATTAGTATTGAAGCCTTTTAAGATCAGGGAAACTGGCATTCTTAAAAAGAAAAAGAAAGACTAAGTTGCAATGTTTTTAAATAGGTTTCATTTTGTTAAACAATGTATAACATTCAGTGTCGAAAGTAGTCATCTAGGGGCGCGATAGCCCTGTGGTTAGCGCGCTGGAGTTGCACTCGGTAGGCCCGGGTTCGATTCCAGCCACTGCCCAAACTGCCGCCGTGTTCACGCGGAGTACGATCACGTTAAACATGTGGGTCCGTAAGTCCTTCAGAGAGGTTGGTGGTAGGGGAAGGAGGGTACGGTCCCTGTGGATGCCTCCCCCACTGGGTTCCGGTCTAAATTGGGTGGCACTTCCCGGCCGTCCAAACAGATACCTTACACCTTTCTGGTAGGTCGGACGGTCTGGGTCGAAGAAAGAAAGTAGTCATCTTGATTGAAAATCCAGCTCAGTTAGATTCTGTCCCGTCGTCTGTAGTTATGTGGGGAAAGACCCAGACTTTAGTCACCAGGGGCTGCTGGAGAGTCTGGAAGATATTTCCGAAGAAAAAACTATTTTTATCAGTATCTGTATCGATAATTCATCTCCATTAGGGTCTGTTCCTTGGTCGATACTATGAGTAAGCAAAGCTTCAATCTTTTTGATCACCAGAGGGCGCTACTGGTGGATCTGTAAATGCTGTCAACATTTTCGCCGCATTCTGAGCAGATTGAAAGAAAAGCCGATTTTCTTAGGTTCTTTCACACGTAGTTGATACTATAAGTGTATAAAATTTAGGCCAACGGGTGGGGAGGGGGGGGGGATTCAAAAGAGTCTGGACGGACATAAACATTTTAGACATTTATTATATAGTCTCAAGTATTTACTCGTCTATTTAGCTGTCTGTTACACCTGTTTTAGGCACTAACCAAGCGGATAGAGATTTGAGATTTGGTACACGTGCCAATCGTTCTATAAACCCAACCCCCCAGGGAAAGCCGAATACCTATTTCACACCAAAACTTTTGAAATGTGAACGGATTGAAAGGCTTACATTGCAATAAAACACTTTAAATTTGTTTCAAGGTTAGATCTTCAGTTTTCCAATAGCTGTCTCACTCACTAAAATGTTCAATTTGCAGAATAAATGGGACGTGCCCTCTTTTAAAGGAGGTACAAATTTGAAGTTGACTGTACGAAGAATAATTGTTCGATAAAACCCGAAAAAAATAGAATGTTTAAAAAATAATCATTTGAAGGCATGCGCCACATTTGTTTGAAGGGTTACAATGATATATAGACTTAAAATTTGGTTCGAAGATTTGATAACAAGTAGGAAAATTATATTTTCTCAATATTTTGGCCGTTCACTACACCGAAATATTCGATTTGTCGAATAAAGAGAACCGCCTTTTTTTAGACAGTGCGCTAGACTTGAAATTTAGTGCACGGGTGAAAAGTTCGTTAAGATCGACCGAAAAATCGAATTGCTCTAAACTGCAAATTTCACGGGGCTTCACCATTTCAAATAGCTGGAAATATGAATTGATTGGAGTAAAGATCAATGAGATAAATGCTTTACTTTTTACTTTCCTTATATACATAATGTATAAGGAAAGTATTGTGATGGGGTCGAAAATTCGAATTCGAGTTTTCGACGGGAGAGCACGTTTCAAGCATCCCTGATCACGAATCAAACATTTTTGAAGTGATGTCTGTGTGTGTGTATGTGTGTGTGTGTGTGTGTGTGTGTCTGTGTGTGTGTGTGAAAGTATGTGTGTGTGTGTGTGTGTGTCAGTGAGTCTGTGGAGACGATAACTGACGAACGAATGGACTGATTCGAACCAAATTTGGTACAAAAATCACAATCTGTAAACACTGGAAGCCTATTGTTTTTATACGCAATCGAATGTTCAGAACCCCCCTAAATTTTCGAATGAAATTTTGAAAAAATCGTCAAAAAATCAAAACCACTAATAAAGTTACGCAAATAGACATTTCTTATGTAATTTTTCATTAGAAAACGATTGACGTAAATTTTAGAACGCTAACATGAACCGTTCTCGAGATATTGCACATTTTTTAAAAAAATTATCAAAAGTCATAAAATAAAAAAAAAATATTTCCTATTGAGAAACATGTTCACTTTTCATATGTAATACCATACGATAAATTGGGTCACATCATTCTCGTGGATCTAGCTCGTTCCATTCATGAAAAAAGATACTTTAAGTAATACGTTTGTATTTGAACGCTAATAGTCATTTGTCTGTTGTAAGAATAACTTACTTCTTCGTCCATAATTCTTGGCGAGATTTTGGCGACGAATTTGGCGGAAAGTCGCCAACTTGGCGACTTTTTGAAAGGTTACAAATTAACGAAAATCTCTCCAAATGAATGAAAATGACGCTAAATCAATGGAAATGACGACTAATACTCGAAAATTCAATATCTTGGAAAGAATATAAATATCTACTGTAAGAAAAACCTATTTTTACTTTCCTTATGTACATAATGTATAAGGAAAGTATTGTGACGGGGTCGAAAATTCGAATTCGAGTTTTCGACGGGAGAGCACGTTTCAAGCATCCCTGATCATGAATCAAACATTTTTGAAGTGATGTCTGTGTGTGTGACAGTATGTGTGTGTGTGTGTGTCAGTGAGTCTGTGGAGACGATAACTGACGAACGAATGGACCGATTTAAACCAAATTTGGTACAAAAATCACAATCCGTAAACACTGGAAGCCTATTGTTTTTATACGCAATCGAATGTTCGGAACCCCCTTAAATTTTCGAATGAAATTTTGAAAAAATCGTCAAAAAATCAAAACCACGAATAAAGTTACGCAAATAGACATTTCTTATGTAATTTTTCATTAAAAAAACGATTGACGTAAATTTTAGAACGCTAAAATGAACCGTTCTCGAGATATTGCACATTTTTCATAAAAATTATCAAAAAGTCATATAAAATTAAAAAAATATATTTCCTATTGAGAAACATGTTCACTTTTCATATGTAATACCATGCGATAAATTGGATGACATCATTCTCGTGGATCAAGCTCGTTCCAATCATGAAAAAGGTACTTTGAGTAATACTTTTGTATTTGAACGCCAATAGTCATTTATCTGCTGTAAGACTAATTATTTCTTTGTCCATAACGCTTGGCAAGATTTTGGCGACGAATTTGGCGACTTTTTGAAATGTTGCCAAATTAACGAAAATCTCGCCAAATGGATAAAACTGACGCTAAATCATTAAAAATGACGACTAATTGTCGAAAATTTAATATCTTGGTAAAAATATTAGTATCGACTATAAGAAAAACCTATTTTTTTTACTGTAAAAGTAGTAAATTCATTACATTATATAAGGAAAGTCATGTGGTGCCCACATCAGATTTTTAGTATCAGGATACGTCGAAAAAAAAAGAGTAAAAATACTGTGTTGTAGTATTTGGTATTTTAGAGTATAACTGCATACTGGAACAATTGATTCGCAAAATGAATGAGAATTGCCCTCTTTTAAGTGAGATAAACGCTTGAAGTTTGATGCTCAGGTGATTAGTTCGATACGATCCACTGAAAGAATAAAAATAATTTAAATATTTAATCAGGATTTGCTTACCATGGATTTTCAACGCTGATCTACTAGTATATAGTAATGCGTTCAAACTAATATAAAGATAACTATTAAAACACTTCGTTAATTAAGCAGTATACAATATACATGTAAGGGTATTAATTGGTTTTGGAAGGAATTAGAGCCTCACCAGTCAGTAAATTGAAATGGAATTAGTAATAGTCGACGTGAACAACAATTTTATTTCGACAAGGCAGCATAGGTATATATATATATATATATATATATATATGGGTATAATATATATTATATATATATATATATATATATAATATTATATATATAATATATATATACATATATAAATAATATATATATATATAATATATATACATATATATATAATATATATATATACATATATATATAAAATATATATATATGTATATATATATAATATTATATATATAATATATATATATATATTATTACTATTTTCGAAAGACTAACTTCCACTTGTCCTGAGTCCTACACTGATTACTATTTTTGAAAGTCTCCATACATATTACTATGTTTCATTCAAATGTATTCATTCCGGTGACCACTCGCATTGACGAAGTGAGGTGAAATGCTCAGTCGCATGTTCAACCTACACGTGGTAGCAGTGCTTGTGAGTTAATATTTCTGTTCGAGGAGGTTTTTTTATTTTTCTGATTTGTAATACAATTGGTTTATTTTTTCTCCTTCCAGTAGACAGTTCCAGTGGTGTCTATAGTTAAATACTATCGCCATTGTCAGAAACTGGCTATTCTATCGGTCGAATTGTATGGCTGTCCTGATGAGAAGGCAATTTTGAACTAATCGCCATTTCTTGTGTAGTTTCAATTGATTGTTCTCTATGTCATCATCTTTTATCTTGAGCTAATTATTATTGCCTTTTCTCATTTTTGCCGTGTTTTCTTTTTCATTTTATTTATATTTATATATACTTTTTAATTGTAATTTTTGTATCGTAATATTCTTCTCATCCTCCTTTCCATTGTAATGATATGTTACTTTCTATTTTTATCCTTTGTCTTGGTTTATAGTTACTTATTTGTAACAGCTATGCTAGAGATGGGATTTTTAGTACATACAGTAGTTTATGCATAGTTTTCGATTAAAATCTTTTAATTTTTATTTATATATATATATAGTATATATATATATATATATATATATATATATATATATAATACTATATATATAATATATATATATATATGTATATATATATATATATATGTGTATATATATATATATATATATATATATATATATATATATATATATATATAATATGAAAACACCGTGAAATACAACATTACAAAATCATCTGAAAATTCTTTTTGAAAATATATATATTCTAGATAAAATCTATCTTGTGTTTCAGAAACAAGCATTTTTGTGTTCATTTCGAAGGGATATATGGACTTGAAAAAAAAAATTTCGACATGAACTATTCTTAAGCCTAGAGCTTTTCCACGTGCAAGCTTTTTTGCTTGATAATTTTTTTTCCTATTTTCATTCCTCACCTTTGAAATTTGTTGATTATCTTTGTCTTTATGACCTGCATTACGTTTTATAATTTCCTCTTTATGGTTGAATTTCCTTTATTTCGTTGTATTTCATTGTATTTTGTAGGCAAATTTTAAGATAGTGTATTATGAGTTACTACTTACATTCTACCATTGGATTTACAATTTTATTTTATATATATATATATATATATATATATAATTGAAAATGTTTTTAAATTGTAAGGAGAATTTTAAGAAAACAATTTAAATATTGCAGGATCGTGTGACATATTAATACAAAAAATAACATTTCATATAACTTCCTCAGCGAAGAAAGTCCGATGGCAATTTGCACAAAATCAATTTGCACAAAATCTCGACAATTTGCACAAAATCTGAAAATCGTTAGAGAAAACGGTGAAAAATTCGTGGTGACATTCATAGGACAGATTTCTAGGGTCCGTATATCAATTGCGTTAGGATTTGCAGTCGAAATAAGTACGCAAAGTACACTCAAGCTTTATATTGTGGAGGGTCCTTCAATGCTTTCGAAAATTGCTGAGAGCGTGATTTTTTGATGCGAGTCATGAATTTTGTGTTATTCCCCGCGTTTTGAATTTATAATGTACAGGTACCGAACTAGCTAATAACAAACATTTTTCGAGCCATTGAATTCTTTGCCCCAAAGGAACCATGAAAAAAAAATTCGATGGCATATTTTTATATAAATACTTCCCTCAATTTTAAACATATTTTAGACAAAACTTTTCTGTCTTTTAGACACCGCGAAATGAAATCATTTTAGAAAAAGTTTTATTTTTAGGGGCCATTTCCGTATGATAAAAAATTTGAAATTCTTGGTATTTTCTTTAATTTTATTTTCTTTATCCACTAGATATAATTAATTTTATTCAGCCATAGGTAATTGGTTGAAAATTATTTTCAAATGTGTTAAAATAGTTTGAGAAACAATTCATTAAAAATAAATAAATAAATAAATAATCAACAGTCGTCCCAGTTCTATGAAGCCAAAATGGTTTTGAGTGAATGACATCTTTCTTTGTGGGTGAATGACATCTTTCTTTCTCTTTAGCCATCTTCGAAACAGTTCAAAACATTAAAATATCGAAATTAGAGTCACCTTTTGAAAGTAATTCAAAATATCGAAATTATTGCCACCATATTTCAAAACTAAGAACTTGATTCTAAATCCAATTATATGTACTTATTGAGCTTTTAAATTGCTACAAGTCACTTTTTAAAATTTGTAGCTAGCATTTTTTAGTTTTTCAGATATAAGCATTACAAACTCGAAAATCGGAATTTTTTTTACTTTCTTTAACTTGATAATACGATTACTCAAAATTTATAAGAGCTTTGTAAAAACAAATTATTCGTCCAGAAAGAAGATTTCCTACTAAACGTTTTTGTGGCTTCCTGTTTCCATCTATCTTTTAAACTTTCGAAAATATTTCGAGTGAAAGTAAGCAAAAATTCTTTCCGACAAAAATATTTTATATATATTTTTTTTTAAAAAGTTCAATATCTTAAAATATCAAAATTATTTTTAACACTTTACAACATAACGTATTTATGACTTAAAAATGAATGGAAATAAATGGAAATACTATGGTAATATAAATGGAACACTATGGGAATATAAATAATACTATGGGAATATAAACGAAAAATATCACCCAATTAGTTTTGGTTGAAAAAATGAAATACATTGAACCCTATGGGACCTAATTTTTCAAACATTTTTAAGCGAATTTAAAATTCACAAATTGCCTCGAAAATTTTAGGAAATATTCAAATTATCCCATAAAATATATAAAAAAAATTTCAATAAAATATGTTAGGTAGTTTTTTAAATAAAAATTGTTTAATATAGGAAGAAAAACAAATTCTAGTAAATTCTGACTCTTGCTATATTCTCCAGAAAGGAAAAATAGATATATTTTATAATAAATATCTTTCCAAGAGTTCAATTATTT
This sequence comes from Amaurobius ferox, assembly GCA_951213105.1. Classification (NCBI taxonomy): domain Eukaryota; kingdom Metazoa; phylum Arthropoda; class Arachnida; order Araneae; family Amaurobiidae; genus Amaurobius; species Amaurobius ferox. The sequence continues at coordinate 156,040,195 of OX578135.1, read as the reverse complement.
TTTTATCATGCCCATGAGTAAATTATTTTCAAAAATCATAACCAAGTAGGTCATATAGTACGAAAGATAGAATCGAAACCGTTATAAGTAGAAATGGGTGAATAACGCTTTTCTCGAATTCGAGGATTCTAATCAGGCTGTGTAGAGTTAGTGAGTTTGTCGCCAATGTTAATTTGACGCAAATGAGCGCCATTTTGTAAAAATGTTAAGATATTACATAAAATAGTTCTTCACTTCTGCTGGACTGTCAAATTGTGGGCTGCGATCAGAAATAATTTTGCCATCCGCAAACCCAGCAAGCTTTTAATATAACGAGAAATTTATATATTTTAATTTTCTACAGTTTCTGAATGAAATTCTAGCACAAATTAAAAATGTGTATGTTTGACTTTTGCCAAGGGGAGGCGTGTTGGCATGCATTTAATTACTATTCCTATTTTTTAAATGTTTGTAAAATGTATTTAAACTTTAAATGTTATTAAATTTATTTTCTAATCTACATTTTAAACGTGTTTTAATATTTATTAGCTGCGCGAGTTCTTTTTCAGCAACTACAGCAAATTATATAGTTCGCCGAGAGATAAAATAAAAAAAATTATTTCCTATTGAGTTCACTTTTTATATGTAATACCATGCGATAAATTTGGAGACATCATTATTGTTGACCTAGCTCGTTCCATTCATGAAAACAAAAAATACTTTTAGTAATACTTTTGTATTTGAACGCCAATAGTAATTTATCTGCTGTAAGAATAACTTACTTCTCCGTCCATAACGCTTGGCGAGATTTTGGCGACGAATTTGGTGAACTGTTGCCAACTTGACTACTTTTCTAAATGTTGCTAAATTAACGATAAACTCGCGAAATGGATAAAAATAACGCTAAATCAATGAAAATGACGACTCATTGACGAAAACTCAATATCTTGGAAAGAATATAAATATCCATTATAAAAATTATCTATTTCTTTTACTGTAAAAGTAGTAAATTCATTGCATTATTTATATAAGGAAAGTCATGTGCTGCCCACATCAGATTTTTTACGTATTATCTGTTTATCTAAATTCTGAGCCAACGCAATTGCAAAATTTTTTGTTTCAAATGATGAAATATTAATTGATTTTACATGTAGAGGCAGACGATTTATATTAATATCGTTATTTGAATAAAGTTCATTTAGTGTAACTAGCATGGAGTTAGAAAGAAGGAGATAAAACTCCTATGGAAGAAATGCTTAAAAATGCCATAATGTTTTGAGAATTATATGTAGGTGTCGCTAGTGCTAGTAAAGTGGCTGCTATTGTTAGTTGAGACAACAGAAAGGCGTAGTATTTAGTATATGCATTTTTGATTAGTTTTAAATTAAGAGTTAACTAATTATGTGTATAATTAGTCAGTATTTTTTCATAGTAGTAGGATGGCGTACAGAATCTATGAAGATAAAAATAAATTGAAAGGTAAAATAATTTTGAATGAGTAGGAATATTCGTTATTGTTCCAGTTTTCACTTGCATTGCGTTAATCATTTATTTTTACAAAACTGACAGTTTAAAAAATATTTTAGGTCTTGCGCCATAGAAATTCATGCAATGCAGCTTATCCCAGCGCCACCTAAATTATTGTCTCAAATCAAACGATATTGGCTGAAGTTTTAACTCCTTGCTTTTATCTTCATAGTTACTGGCATTGTATTTTTTGATTGTCTATTTTGAAGTTTTAACTTTTCAAATATAATAAATTATTGTGATATTTAAAAAAAAATATCAGGTGTTGAATGTATCACAATTTAGAGACGCTTAAATAAAATTACATTTCCAGTTGGAAAAGTGCTTTATAATCAATGCTTTATGCATAATTGAACTTTTTTGTTATACATTCATAATTTGCACCCTATTTAAGACAAAATAAGTAAAAAAATGTTTACATTTGTATCTATTAGGTTCGGAGATAAGCTTCCAAAATGTTTACATTTTTCTTAACGATCCGATTTCAGCCATAGATGTTAATTATATCAAAACCGCTAGCACCTGAGACCATTTTACACGTTGTGTTCTATTCTCCTCTGACACGTGAAACCAACTACGAAGTGAAACAACCGTCGTATCGTTAGACGCACTCGTCCTGGCTCTCGTTTCGTACTTGATAGGGTCCCGCGGTTTTCAAACTTCATGAAACATTTTTACTTATACTTAACAGACAATTGATATTTTATCTAAATTATTTATCGTAAAAATCAGTTTAATGAGTCATAAATAATTGATTACGCATGATTATTATAACTAGTGAAGCCCGCCCGCATTCCACCCATAAGTCATTTAAAAGATGGGTTTATTCATGGGATATCGTACTATAATAAAAAACAACACTCCATCACTGGCTGTGTTGCCACAACACAAAAGAAGGTATTATGATATCCATTGTTGTCAAAAAATTAAAAATGAGTCCAATGCCCGGCTTCGTTTTCAATATGTGATGTCATGCGCAACGCAACCTTCCAGAATTCTCCATTGTTGTAAAATAAGTTAAAAACGATTCCAATATCTGGCTTCGTTTTCAGTATCTGAGATCACTCAACCTAGAACTCCAGAATGCTGCTCTTTATACATAGATGACAATAAAATATTTTTATTGTTCAATAAAATTTTTGAGGAAAAATGTGTTTTGTTCTTCGCGCCGCGGTTATCACAGCTATCCTTGTTCCCTTGTATTTCTTAGGCTCTTAAGCTTCGCCTAACAGCACCTAATACTACGTAGTTATACCACTGGGCATATATCAAATATTCTTACTGTTATTGCGGATATCGATTATTCTGTGCTGACGAACACATAATAAGCGCGAAATGAGTGGCCATGGATGCTGTTAAATGTGAATATATAATCAGATTGTCGAATGACGGGATGGATGAAGTTACATAGCAAATCCCCACCTATCTGCCCGCGAAAAGCGCTTGCGTCCTTACACGTGCGGAGCACGCTCCTCTCATGATCAATCATATTGATAATAATACGTCTCGCTATAAAAGCATAATTACTATATGCCATCCTCTAACAAAACCCAATTATGTATGGCCCCTCTTAGCTCATAACAAGACGCACTTGTCTTACAAACAATGAAAATCACTGTATTTTGCATCGAAATTGTTAAAATGATAGTTCTCATAAAGCGACAAGTATTATAAAAAAATTATATGTAATTTCCCGAGATATATATTTTATTTTGCTAATGCATTTGATACATTCAAACATTTACCTATACATGGAACTGAATCGTGAACCATATAGCCGGCACGTTATGTCGCAACATAGGGGGCGAAAAACACCTTGGAGAACATCACAATGCCTACAGGTATGCCTACAGGTATACATGCCTACAGGTATACATGCCTACAGGTATGCCTACAGGTATACAATGCCTACAGATATATATGCCTACAGGTGGTACTCGAACTCTCAACATGGTAACCGAGCGAGCATGAGGAAAGGTTTGCCTTAGATCGCTCAGCTAGAACGTGGACTTTTACGAAATATTTTATTTCATCAATTTGAAAATTTTTCCAAAAGACGTCAAATGTGTCGCCAATGTTGCCAAATTGTCGTCAAATTTGTCGACAAGTGTGAAATACAGAGAGAAGGGATTTTCTAATATAATGGCACATGCTACCTTTAAAGAAGTTTTCTCTTTCATATATAATTATGTGTAGCATACTCGTTCTTTGTACGGAGTGTTTAATATGAAAAAACTTCAAATTCACAATCATGAGCAAATTCCTATAATATTCTAAATGGCATTGTTATTCAAAAAATTGTATTAAAATATTTAAGTTATTGTTTCTAATAAAAAATTTAAGAATCTCTGTTCTTACTATACAAATTATCTTCTCAGGAAGATCTGACGAATAAAATATCCTGGTTCCGCTTCTAAACAAATTTACAATAATATGAAATTAAATTAATATATGCCAAAGTAAAAGCGCTAAAATTGTATAGGCAGATATACCCGTACTGCTTATATTCCCGAATATTAGAAGATATATACTACCTGTGTATCAGTAAAAGATTACTCGTCCATAATACATGAATTTTAAATACATTTTCCAAAAAATAACATATAACGTAAGAAATTGAAAATATCAGTAATTCCCCCCTAATCTTTATACCCAAAGGCCGTAATTGATGCCAATATATGTCAGAATGAAAGTGTTAAAATTGTATATGGGAAGATACACCCCTACTATTTACATTCTCGTAGATTAGAAAATATACCCGTGTATTTAGTAGAAGATTGCCCGTACTACATAAACGTTCTTCGTACGGAATATATAATATAAAGAAGAATGGAATTCACAATCAAGTGCAAGTTCCTATATGATTATAAATGACTTTGTTTTTCAAAATATTCTATAAAAATATTTAATTTAATTCTTCTATAAAATTTATTAGAATCCCTGGGCTCGATATACAAAATTATTTTCACAGGCATATCTGAAGAATAAAGCATCCTGGTCCAGTTTGTAAACAAATTTAGAAAAAACATTTTTTAATTCTCACAAAACGACAGAGATTATCTAGAATATCGTACTTAATTACGCAAAATATTGAATTTTCATCGATTCGGTGTCATTTTGATAAATTTAGCGTCACTTTATCAATTTGGCTGGCGACATTTTCTTCAATTTGGCGACATTCGCTAAACTTATCGCCAAATGGGACTGTAGAAGTGACAGTCTCACTTGGCGATACATTGCCGAAACATCATCACAATACTATCCCGTAACAAAACACAATTAATTTAATTTATTTAGAGCAATTTTATCAATTTCAAGATATTTTTATGGATTTACAAACATTTTTAGGAATTTGGCGACATTTTAAAAATATGCTAAATGTGTTTGCAAAGTAAACGGTTGGACTAATAGACAAATGCTACCGATACATCATTTCAGTACTCTCTTCTTCTAACAAATCAAAAATAATTTATTTGATTTATCGTCTTTTTTATCAATTTGGCAATATTTCTGTCAATTTGGCGCAACGTTTAAGAAAAGTTGCCAAGTTAGCGATATCCCACCAAATTCGTAGATCTGCATTTGCAGATCTGAAAAATAAGACATCCTGATCCCGTTTGTATATACTAAATGGAAACACTAAAATTGTATTAGAAGATATACCCGTTCTACTCTTATTCTATTTCAACAATCGGCTAAATGAGTTTATTGACTAAACACTATATATGAGTTTATTGACTAAACACAATATATGAGTTTATTGACTAAACACAATATATGAGTTTATTGACTAAACACAATATATGAGTTTATTGACTAAACACAATATATAAGTTTGAAAACTCTTTGCCAAAATAAATTAAAGTGATGTACGCAGTCCGCAATTAATATAATTAAAAGAAAAATCAAACCGTTCATTTATAAGATATATTTTTATATCCATTTATTTATTGTTCAAATTGAAAAAATAATAATAAACATTAACAAACACATTTGATTTAATTTTGTTGCTGAGCAACATGATATAAGAAAGAATTTTGTTCATAAAATGCTGATAATTGAATAACCATTTTGATTTTTTAATACTTTTCATTGTTGAGTAAGAAGAGTGTGTGAAAAATAAACCATAGTGATAGAATTTACATTTAACTTCATGTTTTAAACCTGCAATTTTCAAAAGTGACTGATTAGCGCAATAAACTCCCACCAAACTCAGGGATAGAGTTTTAATTAATCAGACAAATTTTCAATTTTATTTATATAGATGTTTAATTTTGTTTTATTTTAAAGAGTTATTTAGAAAAAGGGATAAATAAACTCCCACCAAACTCAGAGATAGAGTTTTAATTCTCTTTCACGTTTTAAACCAGCGATTTCCAACCTTTTTCGTTTAGAGGAACCATGGAATTAGAGAGAAAAAAACTCTTAGGAAGAAGTTTCGTTTCCCATTAATATCTCGACAACCCCTGGTCTTAGAAACTCCAGACATGTACTAAATTTTAAATGGGGCTATTTCAAAGCTACCCACAAAATTCCATCAAATTCGGTTCAGCCGTTCTCCCGTGATGATGAGATAGACAGATAGGCCGACAGATGTTCAATTTTATTTATATAGATGGTTAATTTTATTTTGGAGAGTTATTTAGGAAAAAGAAACTCTATAAAAGAAACTGATGAAACAGATACTGTGATAAAATATAACTGAAAAAGTTTAAAATTTTCACAGCGTACCGCTAAGTATACGTATACCGCAGTTTAGGAAATTTTACTCAGCCATTTCACGCATTTGTCGTATTCTTCGATACTCCCAACACGAGATCTAACAAATGTTCCAGACGCCTTAGAATGAAATGTCTTATCGAACGTTCCCAATGTTGACGCTTACCGATGTTATTTCTCTGCCAATATCCGCTCGAACTTTCCCGCGGAGCGAAATCCAAACATCAGGGAACCAACCCTTCCTTCTCGGCAACGAAGAGAAAGATTTCAAGTTCATTAGGAGTCCCTCGTGTATTGTGAGGTCGGAAGAAACCACGCTTTCATAATGGTCTTACTTCTTTGGAGTGAAATACTGGACACTGGCGAATCTACTTTGTATCTAATGAAACTTAAGATGAGGGGCGCGACTAAACAGAACTCCAAAATAGTCTAGGGTTTACAGAACGTGCATGTAAAACATTTCTATATTTTTGTTGCATCTTCGTTTAACCTTTTGCTTACGGGTGGGGCAGCGCCCATCCTAAACGAAGAACCTCTCAAAAAGACAGGTATTTGACATACCCTATCCCAAACAGTTCGATCCCCCTTTGCAGGCATTGGCAATGTTTCTGCAAATGTTAAGCAAATGTTAAATGTGTAAAATAATGCTATATATTAAAACTGTTTTTAGTCGATTTTTGCTCATTTCAACGTCCACCGTCCCCTTAATTAGAATGTACATTACGTGGTATTTTACGGACAAACCATACGGGTAGATGCATTTAGGACTACTAAAACGGCTTCATGATTGCAAAAAACTGGAAAATATTGCACCAATCGGGGGATGATAATAATGTTAGTTAAAGTGCCTTTGAGGTTACCTAGTTTGTTTGTGTTTAGGTTAAAAAATGCTTCTATGTCAAGTAAAAGATGCATCTTATTATAAGCATTTTCTGTTTGAAAATTGATATCTGGTTGATAAAAAGGTTGTGATATGCATAATAAATTCTTAAATATTTAAAATTAAAAATTTAAATGAAAAAAAAAATAAGTTCTAACTATTATTAAAAAAAAAAAAAAAAAATCACTGCCAAATTTAAACATCAAAGTTATCGAAAAATAAACGGACATTTAAAATGTTTCGAAAATTTGATAAAATATTTTAAAACCCAAATATCTGAATTATTAAAAATTAAAGTAACTTATTTTCAAATTTAAATTATTTTAAAATAAAACTGTTTAAAATTCGTTAAAGGTAAGCAAAAACATATAGACATTGATATATAAAAGTCTTGTTTATATAATTTAAACAAATTTTGCCTGTAAAAATTTGTTTAAATAGACGGAAACAGGTTTTTGCCGGTGTGAGAAAAATTTGTAAAAATTTGTTCACGCCTGCAAAATATCTTAATCTAATTAAAAAATTTTAAACCTAAAATTGTACGAATCAAATTTGGAAACATAATTCTTACTTAATACAATGCTTTTATGTTTGATTTACAAACAATACTAGCCGAACAACTGCAACTACACTTAAACCAAATACGTTTGTTGGTTGTGAAATTGTTTTATGTAGAGGAAAGATGGGATCAAAGGCTTGCTAGCATTTATTTCCTAAATTAAACCATTATTTTATTCACTTAGGTCTCAACAAATAGCTTTAGGTGTTGCCTTTCTATCATTGTCCCATCCGTTACTATCTATTCATCCCTAGTTGAATATTATTATTTTAAGAAGTAAAATCTAGCGTGCCTCTAGATGCATTGAAATCTGGAGCTTGTGAGCCTAGCGAACAAGGCGAGGGGTGCACCCTCTCGTTCTTAGTTGTGTTAAAAAAATCATAAAAATAATTCTAATAAGCAGTAAAATAAATATTAATTGAATACAAATTATTTAGATTTTGTAAAGAAAAAAAAAATCCGTACAAATAACCAATTGAGGCAATTTTAAGCGAAATTCCTCGGTATTCAGGCAAAGATTTTTCGTGCCCTAACGAAATTTATCCCCAAAGTAGGTTAACTGAAATCAGTGCCCTCTCTCATTAAAGCCACAATGTTCTTTCTGTCTGACTTAGCTATTAGCATTTAAACCGCGAAGTTCATTCGAAATACAGCCATGTTTACTGTTGTAGATAGGGGGGGGGGGATCCTAGCAACCGCTGTAAATGCACGCTTTGGACAAAAGGCAAATAATAGTTGCATGCAATTAAGGAAAACAGCTGGTCGGATTTTTCTGAAATCATTACGGTGAAAGCATCGAAAGTTTCTTTATCGGCCCACTTTAAATGCCGTGAGGCGATTAGCTTGGTCAGGTATTTACATAGTTAAGCTTTGATTTTAACCTTTTGCTTATGGTTGGGACAGCCTCCATCCCAAACGAAGAACCTCTCAAAAAGACAGGTATTTGACATACCCTATCCCAAACAGTTCAATTCCCCCTTTGCAGACATTGGCCTCCAATGTCAAATACTGCCAGCGTTTGGGGAAATTGCGAACAGAAACATTGCACCTGCTAGCAGGTGCAGGCAGTGCTAGCAGGTGCAGGCTCAACATTCGCCAACAGAAATATTGCACCTGCTAGCAGGTGCAATGTTTCTGTTGGCGATTTCCCCAAACGCTGGCAGAATTTGACACTGGACGCCAATGCCTGCAAAGGGGGAATTGAACTGTTTGGGATAGGGTATGTCAAATACCTGTATTTTTGAGAGGTTTTTCGTTTGGGATGGACGCTGTCCCACCCGTAAGCAAAAGATTAAAGCTTAGAATAATGCTCCTAAGACAGCAACCAGCATCGGTGGACCCGTTTCACTTTCCTTAGAACTCATCTGACTGCGATTTCTCTGCCAGTAAGAAAGCATTGCTTTGTGCTATAATACATAATTTTTTTTTATGTCGAAACAAATAAAACCGTTCCCACTACTTTAGGATAAACTGTTCCCGAAATATTTTAGTCTTTCTGGATTTCTGCATAAATCGACGGTGTTTTAAAATGCACTGCGTCGCTAAATGAAAATGTTCCGAAACTTCAAATTGGATATAATTTCAAATAAATATCCATGCTTCGTATTATTTTGTGTGATGAAACTGAAATGAATGCATTGCGAAATGTATGAAGAAATTTATACATGAGGTTGTGGGGAAAATTCATGGGCTGCCTACATCAGATTTTGTTTTTAAATGCGTTGTATTTGTTTATGCTGAAATATTTGTTTATTTTACAATTTATATTTCGCTAGTAGTTGCGGGGAGGTTCAGTTGATATCATTGTTTTGGCCTGTTAAATGACTTCTATGAGTGATTACCAGTAAAAGAATTTGCCAGCCCAATCGATTCAACCCACCTCGTCGATTTTCGTATTTTTTTTTAAATGCAAGGTCATGAGCTCCAAATTAGCTCAAAAATTTTGCTTAGATTGCGACAGAATTTGGGCATATATTAAATCTACTATATCAGTCCCCAGCGTTTAGCTGTGCTATGTCATATGATAGGCCATTTTAAAGATTCGAAAATCTACTCTGTGCGTAAATGCTTATACTGCTGCACAGAAAAGTCCTTTGATGAATAAATTATTTACCCCTTGTGGTGACAAATTATTATATCCAGAGGTGGTGAGGAAAAGCACATAAGTCAATAATTGCAATGTTTCGTAACTTATTTGGTTAAAGAAATTTATAACCGATGTAATGGAAAAAACACATAAATCACTTGGGCTTCTATGATGAACAAGTAAAACCCTAAACTCCCATTAGATGTTGAATACATATCAGCGGAGGAAAGAGCACATAAATTAAGAAAAGTGATTATTTATTTATCTTATAAATGTGCAATAAACTCCATAAAAATTAAATATGTATTTTGAAAAGAAATGCACCTTCCTGAAAGTTTCATAATTTCATTCCTTGATATTTTTAATTTCTTATTTTTGCCTTGTGCTCACTCCCCCCCCCCCTTCAGTTCTAGATATAATATCGAATGTCGTGTTATATTTCTGTATCTGTTTCAAATTATGCCATTATGATTTAAATCAAAATCAACAGGATTTCGGATTTCCAATATTCAGGTTCTGAAAATCGTACAAAATTTTGTCCTAATCATTTTATTCGTTATTCGTTTCAGAGATATCATATCCATTTATATCCACCCTCTATCTCTATCTCTTTACATCTCTATAGCTTTATATCTCTACCTCTATCGCTCAATATGTTTATCGCTCTATCTCGCTATATCTTTATCACTTTATCGCTCTCTCACTCTTCACCCCTATCTATATCTATCCATCTCTATCTCTCTATCTGTATCTCTCTCTCTCCACCTCTATCTCTCTATCTCCCTTCATCTCTCTATCTCTATCTCTACATCTCTCTTTATCTCTCTCCATCTCTCTTTATCTCTCTCCATTTCTCTATATCTCTCTCCATTTCTCTATATCTCTATCCACATCTCTCTCTCCACTTCTCTCTCCCCACTTCTCTCTCCCCACTTCTCTCTCTCTCTCCATTTCTCTCTCCACTTCTCTCTCACTCTACTTCTCTTGCTCTCTGTGTATTTAATTACCTCTCTCTCTCTTACTCTCGCTCACATACACACGCACGCACGCTCACAAAGACGTTCCAGCCTCTCTCTCTATCTCTCTCCACTTCTATCTATCTATCCATCTCTATCTCTCTTCATCTGTCTTCATCTCTCTATCTCTCTCTCCATTTCTCCATATCTCTCTCCACTTCTCTCTCTATCCACGTCTCTCTCCACTTATCTCTCTCTCTCCACTTCTCTTTTTCTCTGTGTATTTATCTACCCCTCTCTCTCTTTCTCTCGCTCACACACACACACGCACGCACGCTCACAAAGACGTTCCAGCCTCTCTCTCTATCTCTCTCCACCTCTATCTATCTATGCATCTCTATCTCTCTATCTCTCTTCATCTCTCTATCTCTCTCCATATCTCTCCATTTCTCTATATCTCTCTCCACTTCTCTCTCTCCACCTCTCTCTCTCCACTTCTCTCGCTCCACTTCTCTCTCTCCACTTCTCTCTCTCCACTTCTCTCTCACTCCACTTCTCTTTTTCTCTGTGTATTTATCTACATCTCTCTCTTTCTCTCACTCACACACACACACACGCACGCTCACAAAGACGTTCCAGCCTCTCTCTCTATCTCTCTCCACCTCTATCTATCTATCCATCTCTATCTCTCTTCATCTCTCTATCTCTATCTCTCTCCATATCTCTATATCTCTCTCCATTTCTTTATATATCTCTCCATATCTCTATATCTCTCTCCATTTCTTTATATATCTCTCCACTTTTCTCTCTCTACCTCTCTCTCTCCACTTCTCTCTCCACTTCTCTCTCTCCACTTCTCTCTCTCCACTTCTCTCTCTCCACTTCTCTCTCACTCCACTTCTCTTTCTCTCTGTGTATTTATCTACATCTCTCTCTTTCTCTCGCTCACACACACACACACACACACGCACGCTCACAAAGACGTTCCAGCCTCTCTCTTTATCTCTCTCCACCTCTATCTATCTATCTATCCATCTCTATCTCTCTATCTCTCTTCATCTCTCTATCTCTATCTCTCTCCATTTCTCTATATCTCTCTCCTCTTCTCTCTCTCCACTTCTCTCTCACTCCACTTCTCTTTCTCTCTGTGTATTTATCTACCTCTCTCTTTCTTTCTCTCGCTCTCTCACACACACACGCACGCTCACAAAGATGTTCCAGCCTCTCTCTCTATCTCTCTCCACCTCTATCTATCTATCCATCTCTCTATCTCTCTTCATCTCTCTATCTCTATCTCTCTCCATCTCTCTCCATCTCTCTCCATCTCTATCTCTCTCCATCTCTCTCCATCTCTCTCCATCTCCACTTCTCTCTCCACTTCTCTCTCCACTTCTCTCTCCACTTCTCTCTCCACTTCTCTCTCCACTTCTCTCTCTCCACTTCTCTCTCTCTCCACTTCTCGCTCTTCACTTCTCTCTCTCCACTTCTCTCCACCTCTCTCTCTGTGTATTTATCTACCTCTTTCTCTCCCTCACATACACACACACACACACACATACACGCACGGGGCGCGGTAGCCCATTGGTTAGCGCGCTGGAGTTGCACTCGGTAGGCCCGGGTTCGATTCCAGCCACTGCCAAAACTGCCGTCGTGTTCATGCGGAGTACGATCACGTTAAACATGTGGGTCCGAAAGTCCTTCCGAGAGGTTGGTGGTAGGGGAAGGAGGGTACGGTCCCTGTGGCTGCCTCCCCCACTGGGTTCCGGTCTAAATTGGGTGGCACTTCCCGACCGTCCAAACAGTTACCTTACACCTTTCTGGTAGGTCGGACGGTCTCGGTTTCAACAACAACAACACATACACGCACGCTCACAAAGAGGTTCCAGTACAAACTCAAACTTTAACATGTCACAATACTCGTACATTTTAATATGCATGCAGGGAAGCTAAACGTAGACTTAATATTTACAAATCTTATCTTTTTCCCCCACAGCAGAATTTTAATTGAAAATATTTGTTTATATCTGAAACGAGCAGAAAGGAGAGCTGTAAAAATTTAATCCCAACCATGTTTATTCCCAACCCCTCTGCCTTTTCCTAAGGCCGCGAACTAACTTTAATCATTTCAACAAATTTTATTTTTTAAAACCATCTTTATTTAACCCGCGCTCTTGCAGCTAATAGTCTCATCCTACTTGGCAACTTTCGGAATTGGCGAAAAGTGTTATTTATTTGGCGCGAATCCAGTTTTGGGAGGAACGTAGTCGTGTTGTCAATACTCCTACTAACAGACATGCCGAATTGAATAATGCCATATGGTTCGCGCTACTCTCGAAGCAGACGCAAATTTAAATCCTATGCATAGCGCGTTTTATTGTTATTTCCATTGTCGATTAGAATGCTAAACATAATTTGATGTGAATAACATATGGTCGGGGGGGGGGGGGGGGGTTCTCTGGCTGAAATCGGAGCGTTACGAAAAATGCAAACATTTTGGGTGTTTATATCTTCGAACCAATAGATGAAAATATAAATAATGTGCACTTGTTTTGTCTTAAATAAGGTACAGTTTATGACTATATAAAAGATATGTCAATATTTAATTATTTTAGAATTTTCATTTTTGAGAAAAACTAAAAAGTTTTTGCCTCCCTTTGCTTAATTTTACTCGAAATATCTCCGAAAGAGAGTCCTGTGAAAGACTAAAGACATTAGAAATGCAATTGACAATTAGAAATAAAGGGCATTTATTCAATTGTTGGTTTCAAAAACTATTACAAAAGTGTCTTTGTAAATAAAACGAGCGACATCCACGAGACTGACGTTAATATATTTGCTGCGGCATAACGTCGCATATGGAAAATTAACATATTTGCGATATTTACTGTTTTTTTTACGTTTTATGTCTTTTGTTGATATCATTTAATATGCAAAATCTTGAGAACGGTTCACTCTTGAACTACAAACTAAGTTCCATTCATTTTTTAATGAAATTATTACATTTTAATGTATGATATTTTACGTATAAAATCATTATTTTTAATATTATTTGAATGTCCACATTTTCGTTTTAATGATATTTTCAAGAACTCGTGCAAAAATTTAGAAATGTCTTCCGAACGTTCAATTGTGTTTAAAATCAATAGGGTTCATAATATTCACTGAGTGGAACCAAAATTGTCATTTGGAGTTTTTTGGGGTTCTTTTTCGAAATTCCCCATTCGTTCGTGAAATATCGCATCCACAGACACACACGTTCACCTAGTCACCTACATACACAAATACATACACATACACACAGACATTATCTCAAAAACATTCGAGTCGAGTTCAGGGGTGCTTGAAACGTGTAAATCCGTCAAAAAATCTTATTCAAATTTTTGGCCTGGCCATAGTAATAAGCCATACATTTAATAGTACAAAATTTCATTTGAATCTATCGATTTTTTTTTCCAACAGGTATATTCTTCCTACCGACTATGGCATTGAAAAGACGGCTGGTTTTTGTTCAAGTCTTAAATCCATACAATATACCGGAAGTCTGATATATGAATACAGCACTTTACACATACTATAGTGATGCCAGTGAGCATTCTACCAGTAAGAAATTTAAAAAAACGGCTTATTCATGGGATATCTGCTACAATAAAAGACTCTCAATTACTGTTTACTTATAGCCACAAAGGTATTATAATAGCCATTATTGTAAATAAATTAAAAATAAGTCCAATATCCGGATGTGGTTTCAGCATCTGATGTTATATACGCAACGTCCAGGATTTACCATTGTTGTAAATAAGTTAAAAATGAGTCCAATATTTAACTTCGTTTTCAATATCTGATGTCGTAAGTAACGTAGAACTCAAAACGAATGTCCTATATATATATATATATATATATATATATATATATATATATATATATATATATACATACAGGGTGCCCAGTGCTATCGGTGGCCAATGGCTATCTCCTCAACCGTTAGTCACAGAGATATACTTCCAATTGCAAAAATGTTTTAAATTTTAAAATCTATTATTTTAGAAGCAGATTAAATGAATAAATACATTTCTGAATGAAATACGAAATATAAATTTCTATACGGTCCCCCGGTCCTACCAATTATATTTAGGAAAATCATCCTCATACAATTTCATACAAAATAAAAAAAAATCTTCCTTTTACGACCAAAATTCATCGAGTTATGAAGTATTAAACTTTATGACTTAAGTCACTTTTCCACGCATAAAAATGTCCTGTTTCAAGCAACCAACCAATCAGGGACCGTATTGACCATTTCTCAGCACAAAAAGTGCTCCAATTTTAAACAGCTATAAGTCGGTCAATTTTGGTCGTAAAAGGAAGATTTTTTTTTATTTTGCATAAAATTGTATGAGGATGATTTTACTAAATATAATTGGTAGGACCGGGGGACTGTATAAAAATTTATATTACGTATTTCTTTCAGAAATGCATTTATTGATTTAAACTGTTTCTAAGATAATAGATTTTAAAATTTAAAACATTTTTGCAATTGGAAGTGTATATCTGTGACTAACGGTTGAGGAGATAGCCATTGAGCACCGATAGCACTGGACACCCTGTATATATATATATTATGCATTGAAGAGAAAGTAAAAATAATTAAAAGCATTCCCCCCCCCCTTTTATTTTATGTATCTGACTTAAATGTATGAAGAATGTATGTATTAAAATGTATGTAAGATAAATGTAGGAAAAACAACTACATACTAAATTTGGACTTTGTAGCTGCTCCGTTTCTCCAGTTATTTCCCCCCAAAATCAGTAGATTTCTATATCTGACCTAAGGCGGACTGGGCCGATAAGATTCCAAATTCAAAAAAATTAAATATACTACGAAACACAGCGATATGCCAAAAGAGCTTTTTATGTACTCCAAACCTCGGAGTAATTTCCTGAAAATGTGTACATTCCTATAGCAGAACTAGGGTAGGCTAGGTTCATATGGTTAAAAATAAAAAAAATTAAATATATAATAAAATGTAACGAAATACCGAATTTTTACTTTTTATCTGCTCTGGTTCTCAAGTTTTTCCCAAATAATGAGTACGTTCATAAATCTGGCCCAAGACGATCTATCCCGAAAAGGTTCAAAATCCAAACAACTAAACTGTTCCACTAAAGACAACGAGATATCAAATTTAATATCACTATCATTAATGTTACCTGATGAGTTAGGGCTTCAAAATTTTGAATCACGCTGACTTGACAAACACCGGATCATGTTAAATTAAATGTTGTGAAAACAACAACAACAAATAAACTCTGATTTATCTAACAATGCCTTTCAATGCAAATTAAAAAATTTAGATATTGTTGAAAAATAATAGCATACATTAGATCTCTTTACTTAAAAAAAAAATCTTTATCTCTCTTTTCTTGCTAAAATTTTTCACCAGCATTTCATGTACTGTTTTATTAGAGAATATTGAAAGAGAAGAAAACACCCCTCTTCTTATTTCCATTTCACACATATTAGAATACTGCTTGCTTCTTGCAGACCACAGCTGGAAAACACCCACGCACAAAACCTGACGCAGACAAAATTGGAAAAAGGAATATTGACAGGGTGACTTTGTATAGGTTAATGGAGACAGGAGGTGTAGGCGGAATTTCTTTGCGCACAGACTCCTTTGTTCTACCATAAGTTCGTATCAAAAGTCAGTAGGTTCAAATAGGGACGACGTTCAGAAGAGCGGTGAAGTTATTCCATATGTAGGTCACAGATCTGTTGCTATGCGAACAGACGTTTATAATTTAGATGCAATATGCAAAGGATTTTATTTTTAATGTGTGTAAGAGAGAGAGAGAGAGAGAGAGAGAAGAGCTGTAGAATAATAGCAGGAAAGTTATAGAATAATAGAAGAGCTGGAGAAGAATAGGAGGAGAGCTGGAGAAGAATAGGAGGAGAGCTAGAGAAGAATAGAAATAGAGCTAAAGAAGAATAGGAGGAGAGCTAGAGAAGAATTGGAGGAGAGTTGGTGAAGAAAGGGAGAGGAGGAATTTCTAAGGAACAAGAGAGAGAGTAAAGGGATATGGAGAAGATGAGGATGGAAAATAAAGTTAGAGTAGGGAAGGGGGATAGAGAAAAGAGTAGATTTGAGGGGGAGAAAAAAGAGAATGGAAGGCGAGAGAGAAATAGACTTTATTTTTAATGTGTGTAAGAGAGAGAGAGAGAGAGAGAGAATCTGGAGGAGAGCTGGAGGAGAAAGAGAGGAGAGGAATTTCTAAGGAACAAGATAAGAAGAATTAGAAAATATATATTGAAAAGAGAAGAGCGAATCAACTTCATGAAGCAATGGCCTTCCTAACCCTGCAGCCATTCATCGTACATCGTTGCGCAGAACACTAAATTTCATACAAATGAAGAAAAGGTGGCCACATGATATGTAGAATGGCACTTTTTTCGTTTACTGAAGTAACGTTAAAAGTAGCGTCCAAACTCGATACAAACTAGTGACTTATTGTATCGCACTACTCGCTATACTACTTATTTTTAAAAATAGCGCTTTACACTACAAACTACGAGAAAAAGTAGCGACTACTGTAGTTTCGTTACTTGTAGCGCGCTACTTCCGACCACTGCTCTCACTCACTGTATGTATATGATGCTACCGCTATTGTTCAGTAATTATCTTATCTCCCCCTTCGGAAATAAAGCTTATATAGATTTGATAAAGGGGAATGGAGCCTTTTATGCTAGATATTTTAACAAAAATGAATTATCACTGAAATATAAAATTTCGAAAGAGACTGAGTATAAAAATCCGTCTGCTCTTCTCCGCACGAAATCTGCGTATTAATTTCTCCTTCAGAATATCCAAAAATCAATAAGGGGGAGTTACTCGGAATGTCCCTCTAGATTGCCGTAAAAGAGCATATGTAATGAATTAATTTCGACATTTCGATTGTCTACTTATCAAAAGAATAAGGAATGCATCGAGCATAACATTTTTAATGATATAACATATACAATTTTTCTTTCCTTAAAATAGTTTCGAAAAAAAAAAAACTTCAAAGAAATTCTATCCACTGTTATATTTTATTTCGTCCCCCGAAGGCATAATGAGAATTTTGCATGTGATTTGCACAATGTGTGCCGGAGAGCGTGCTTTTTGTTCAGTTATGGAATATACAAGGTGTCAATTTCTAAACACCCAAACGTCTTTGAAATATTTAAACAATGTTTTGCTGTATGTAAAATATTGCATTGAATATAAAATTAAGCTTCTTGGTAGATTTCTTTTTGTTATCTCCACAATTTATTTTTCATGAATTTTTTCCGTCTAAATCGATGATACTCTGTAATTTTTTTAGCTAGAACTGTAGCTTGAATTTACAATAATTATTTACTTATTTATGTCAGTGATACATAACAAGTCCAATTACAATGCTCACAGTACAGGGAATCATACATGAAAGTAAAATCCGCAAACATGCATTACAACACATTATAAATACTTTTGCATTAAATTATAATACACCATAGAAGTCACCACAGTGAGGTGGCTACAAATTAACACATTCACACTTTTTCTACATGCTTGTATTTTTTTTTTATTATTTCAGCTGGGACACTTTCAGAAATATTCTTTGTCTAACAGAAGAAATTACTTGCTTTATTCTACTTTAAACGCATGTATCCTCATCTTTTATATATATTTTTATTTTCTCTTGCAATATAATATAGTATATAGAAAGTAATGTTTTCATGAAAATTTTCGAATTCAAGATTAGGATGCCAATATATATATTTTTTTAAGACTTCCTGAACACGTTTTGATTATTTCTGCAGCGATGTCTGTCTGATGTCTGTAGTCGATTTTTTGTGTATACGAAGCTGCCGCAAATATCAGCGGATTTTCACGAAACTTTATATCCGACTTTGTTATCAAAAAATCTAGAACTAGATAGAATTTTTTTTTTAATTTGAGCGAAAACTTCGAAATTTTATATATTTTTTACTTTCCCTGCAATACATGGTAATGTATAGGGAAAGTATTGAAATCGTGCCGAAAATCGCAACTCGAGTTTTCGACGGATCTACACGTTTCGAGACCTCTAGAATACGAAAAAACCATTTTTAGCGTGACGTCTGTGTGTGTGTCTGTGTGTCTGTCTGTCTGTGTGTCTGTCTGTGCAGATTTTGTATCCACTCTAACTAAAAAACTAATGGACCGAATTTCACAAAATTTGGTAGGTTAGTCACTTGTGGCCGGAGCTGGTGCTGATTAGTTTTGGGTACGATTCGGAATAAAAGAACCCGCCTTTTTTGTGAAATGGCCCGCAAAAGCTTATATCCACTGTAGCTGAAAAACTAATGGACCGAATTTCACAAAATTCGGTAGATGAGTCACGTATAGGTCACCCTGATGCTGATTAGATTTTGGTATGATTCAGAAAAAGTTAACCTGCCTTTTTTTTGCAAAATGGCCCGCAAAAATCGCCAAAATCTAAAATAAAAAACTACGTATGCTCAAATATATCCATGAAATGCTTGTTTAATACGTAATTTTTAACGAAGAAAAGAATAAGACCAACCCCATTACACTAGGACTAGCCGTTCTCGAGATATATTAGTTTTTTCGTATTTTCTCTACGCCACCTTTGAAAATAAGTCCAGTTATCAAATGAGAACGAAAATTGAATTAAAAGTGAATTAAATGTAATTAAAATAAAGAGAACGTGAATATAAGTGTGCAGGGGAAGTCATGTGCTGCCCACATCAGATTTTTTTAACTTGGCAGCATAGGACTAAATTTGACATATACATACATAAAAGGGTTTATTTAGGGCTCAATGATCACGTGATAGTTTCAATCATTGTTGTGAAAGATAGCCGCAAAACATTTTTTTTGTTCGTGACGTCATTGGCCCTCCTCCGGGGAAAAGTTACCTTTCCGGGGGAGGGGGGGGGGGGACATTTTGTAAAATGGTATCAATCGGAAGATTTTTTTTTCCAAGCCCATTTAAAGGGAAGGGTAACACGCTATAATTGTATAATCTTTCGAACCCAAGATTCTGATTTTTGAAAACATTTCATGTAAACTTTGGGAATAAAAAAGAGCTACTAAAAATGGATTTTGGTATAAGGATGTCCAGTTGAGCTCCGGTTAATTGAAGTAGTCTTAAAGATAATTTTGATTTCTAGCTCAACAGTTTGCGGATGGTATGCGAAAATCATTTTCCGAATCTGTAGATTAGAGCAGGCAATTAACGGAGGCTCGGCCAATAGGCATTTATTATCCAGTTAATTAAACGAACATGATCTTCCGCTTTGAAGTTTAACTTTGGTATCGGAAATTGACTTTGAAGTTTAACTTTGGTATCGTCCTTAGAATTTTGTTGTTTTCTTGCGTCTCATAACTAATTTTCTCATGGGAACTCTAAAATCAGAGATAACAGCTATTTAAATACTTTTGGATGGCGAATGTACGCGTTTTGAAAAATTGTTTTATCGGTAAAATCGTATTTCTCTAAAATCGTCTTGAAGTCACTATATAGTTACCTTGCGTCATGAACCGCATGCAGTAGATTTTTCTTAAAACGATGGGCTTGCTTTTACTCGAAATCTCACGGATCAGTATAAAAAGAATGGTTTTGAAAATTACCATCATCGATGAAAAAATCTGATGTGGGCAACACATGACTTTCCTTATATAATGAAATGAATTTACTACTTTTAGAGTAAAATAAATAGGTTTTTCTTCTAGTAGATACTAATATCCTTTCCAAGATATTGAATTTTCGACAATTAGCCGTCATTTTCATTGATTTAGCGTCATTTTTATCCATTTGGCGAGATTTTCGTTAATTTGGCAACATTTCAAAAAGTCGCCAAGTTGGCAACATTCCGCCAATTTCGTCGCCAAAATCTCGCCAAGCATTATGGACGAAGAAATAAGTTATATATATATATATATATATATATATAACTTATTAGATATTGAATTTTCGACATATATTATATAACTATTATTATATATTTATATATTATATAACTTATTAGATATTGAATTTGTCACAATTAGTCGTCAATTTCATTGATTTAGCGTCATTTTTATCTATTTGGCGAGATTTTCGTTAATTTCGCAACATTTCAAAAAGTCGCCAAGTTGGCGACATTCCGCCAATTTCGTCGCCAAAATCTCGCCAAGCGTTATGGACGACGAAATAAGTTGTTCTTACAGCAGATAAATTGGCGTTCAAATTCAAAAGTATTACTCAAAGTATCTTTTTTCATGAATGGAACGAGCTAGATCCACGAGAATGATGTCACCCAATTTATCGCATGATATTTTATATGAAAAGTGTACATGTTTCTCAATAGGAAATATTTTTTTTTCTATTTTATATGACTTTCTGATAATTTTTTTGAAAAATGTGCAATATCTCGAGAGCGGTTCATGTTAGCGTTCTAAAATTTATGTCAATCGTTTTCTAATGAAACATTAAATAAGAAATGTCTATTTGCGTAACTTTAATATTGCTTTTAATTTTTTGACGATTTTTTCAAAATTTCATTCGAAAATTTAGGGGGGTTCTGAACATTCGATTGCGTATAAAAACAATAGGCTTCCAGTGTTTACAGATTGTGATTTTTGTACCAAATTTGGTTCGAATCGGTCTATTCGTTCGTCAGTTATTGTCTCCACAGACCCACTGACACACACACACACACACAGAGACAGACATCCCCTCAAAAATGTTTGATTCGTGATCAGGGATGCTTGAAACGTGCTCTCCCGTCGAAAACTCGAATTCGAATTTTCGACCCCGTCACAATACTTTCCTTATACATTATGTATATAAGGAAAGTAAAAAATCGATGCCCAGTTTTCTTTTATTTTGGCTCGTCTTAAGCCGAAATGAGAATGCTGCATGTTATTTATATAATGTCTGCTGCAGTGTACTTTCTTTGTTAAGTTACTCGGCAATGCTTATATACAGAGTAAGCCTTCTCAAGAAGCGTTGAAATGGTTTCAGAAATTAATTATTCAATTATTTGTTCAAAGAAGTTATTTATTTATTTATTTCCGTGCAATAAATAATAAATGTAAAGGTGATATATTTGGTAAGATCAGGAATCTGACACGTTCTTTCCCATGCTTCTCTGCTCCACATTTTGATCATCTCTGAATGCGAATCTGTCATTTTTACTTTCTTTATATACATAATGTATAAGAAAAGTATTGTGACGGGGTCGAAAATTCAAATTCCAGTTTTCGACGGGAGAGCACGTTTCAAGCATCCCTGATCACGAATCAAACATTTTTGAGGTGATGTCTCTGTGTGTGTGTGTGTGTGTCAGTGAGTCTATGGAGACAATATCTCACGAACGAATGGAGCGATTCGAATGAACGTTGGTACAAAAATCACAATCCGTGAATACTGGAAGCCTATTGTTTTTAAATGTAATCGAATGTTCAGAACCCCACTAAATTTTCGAGTGAAATTTTGAAGAAATCATCAAAAAATCAAAACCTTTAATAAAGTAACACAAATAGACATTTCTTATGTCATTTTCCCTTTGAAAACGATTGGCATAAACTTTAGAACGCTAGCATGAACCGTTCTCGAGATATTGCATCTTTTTCAAATAAATTTATCAAAATATTCCATAAATTAAAAAAATATATTAACTGTTGAGAAACATGTTCACTTTTCATATGTAATATCATGCGATATACTTGGTGACATCATTATCGTGGATCTAGCTCGTTCCATTCATGAGAAAAGATACTTTGAGTAATACTTTTGTATTTGAACGCCAATAGTCATTTATCTGCTATAAGAATAACATATTTCTCCGTCCATAACGTTTGGCGAGATTTTGGCGACAAATTTGGCGGAATGTCGCCAACTTGGCGACTTTTTGAAATGTTGCCAAAATAACAAGCATCTCAACAAATGGATAGAAATGACGCTAAATCAATGAAAATGACGTCTAATTGTCGAAAATTCAATATCTTGGAAAGAATATAAGTATCTACTATAAGAAAAAGCTATATTTTTCTGTAAAAGTAGTAAATTCATTGAATTATATAAGGAAAGTGTGTGGGAGAGGAGGGAATAGCAGTTATTTCAATCCAACGCCAGTCTCCTATTGCGTTTTGAGGAAGGAGAGCAAAACGGAGACCCCCAACAGCCTAAATTGTTCGAATACATTTCTACAGAAATTGAAAAGCATTTAAAAAATGTCTTTTAAAATGTTTCGAAAATATTTATTTCCTATATACCGTTTTATTTAAAAACGAAAGACATCATTTATAAGATGCTGATATGCACCTAACGTGCACCGTTCTTGAGATATTGTTCTTTATTTAAGGAAGGAATCACAAATTAAATAGGATCACTGAAGGAATTGTACATCATTGTTCTGATATGAGCCGTTCTAGATATATTAAAATTTTGCCTTTCCATAGGGAGTGCAAAACTTGCTGATTGAGTTGTTGCATTATGGTTTATTTGAGTAAATTTTAATCTATCAACCAGCAAAAGTACATTAATGCAGCTTTTATAATTGAAACCTCTCCCTCCCAAAAGAAAAAATCTGATGTGGGCAGCACATGACTTTCCCTGCAGACTTATATCCACGTTCTCTTTATTTTAATTAAATTTATTTCACTTTTAATTGAATTTTCGTTCTCATTTGGTAACTGCACTTATTTTCAAAAGGTGACTTAGAGAAAATACGAAAAGACTAAAATATCTCGAGAACGGCTAGTCCTAGTGTAACGAAGTTGGTCTTATTCTTTTCTTCGTTAAAAATTACGTATAAAACAAGTATTTAATGGATATATTTGAGCATACGTAGTTATTTATTTCAGATTTTGTCGATTTCTGCAGGCCATTTTCCAAAAAAAGGCAGGTCATTTTTTTTTCGAATCGTACCAAAATCTAATCAGCACCAGGATGACCCACAAGCGTCTTATCTACCGAATTTTGTGAAATTCGGCCCATTAGATTTTTAGCTAGAGTGGATACAAGCTTTTGCGGGCCATTTCACAAAAAAGGCGGGTTCTTTTATCCCGAATCGTACATCAAACTAATCAGCACTAGATTCGCCCGCAAGTGACTTACCTACCAAATTTTATGACATTCGGTTGATTAGTTTTTTTGTTAGAGTGGATACAAAATCTGCACAGATAGACACACACACAGACGTCACGCTAAAAATAGTTTTTTCGTATTCTAGAATTCTCGAAACGTGTAGATCCGTCGAAAACTCGAGTTGCGATTTTCGGCATGATTTCAATACTTTCCCTATACTACCATGTATTGCAGGAAAAGTAAAAAGAAATAGATATTAAAGGGTTGATGAAATGAAAATAATTAACGCTGTGATTATAGATAAGAATCAACAATATTAACATAATTAACTTATGTCCAGTAGTAGCGATGCCACATATTTTCATTTGAGGGTGTAGCTGGGGTTTTCCTTGCGACTACGTAACAGTTTAGATTTATTAATATATTTTCATCGTCTTAATAATAATGTATCTAGACATAGCCCATTAAAGTATTATATAGAAAAAGAGTTTATTACTGGAAGAATAAGTTCGTCATATTGCGAGATGCATAAAGTTATAAAGGATTGCCTGATATCCACTTGTCTGCAACACTAAGAAACGGTAACATTGATTAGGAGAGGTTCTTTGCCCTCATGCGTCCTAGGATAATAGGAAAGCTTGGGCTGTGACACACAAGCGTTGTCTTCGCTGGGCGATAAAAAAAATGCCTGGAGCTTATCACACGAGAACGCGGACGTTGCTCGTTTAAAGATGTCACCTCTATAAAGCAATCACCTTCCTTAACGACCACTTTTTTGTCGGAACGGATTTTCCCCATAGACATCAATACTGAATTTATCTCCACCCAGAGGCCATTCTCCCTCCCAAAGCGACGACATTTTTGGAGACTGAGGAGGAGACGGGGGAAGTAGATTTATCTTCTTTATTTATTTAAAATCAAATGTAATTTTTAAAACCGTTCTTTTTTCATTGTAAGTTCGTTCTCAATCCAATCCTGATGAAGGAGCATCATCGTAACTCTCTCGGTAAAAACTCTTTGCCGCTCTCTCGTTTGAGGTGACACTCAAGGAAGGGCAGATTAAATGAAACTTCATTATCTGTTGAATAGGATAAAAATACATTTATTATCTGAACTTCAAATTTGTTTAGAAAACAAAATTGTAATATAAAAAATCTGATGTGGGCAACACATGACTTTCCTTATATAATGCAATGGATTCACTACTTTTACAGGAAAAAGAAATAGGTTTTTCTTATAATAGATACTCATATTCTTACCAAGATATTGAATTTTCGACAGTAAGTCGTCATTTTCATTGATTTAGCGTCATTTTTATCCATTTGGCGAGATTTTCGTTAATTTGGCAACATTTCAAGAAGCCGCCAAGTTGGCGACATTCCGCCAAATTCGTCGCCAAAATTTCGCCAAGCATTATGGATGGAGAAATAAGTTATTCTTATAGCAGATAAATGACTATTGGCGTTCAAATACAAAAGTATTACTCAAAGTGTCTTTTCTCATGAATGGAACGAGCTAGATCCATAATGTTACCCAATTTATCGCATATATTACATATGAAAAGTGAACATGTTTCTCAACAGTTAATATTTTTTTTTAATTTATGGGAGTTTTTGATAAATTTATTTGAAAATAGTGCAATATCTCGAGAACGGTTCATGGCTAGCGTTCTAAAGTTTATGTCAATCGTTTTCTATGGAAAAACTACATAAGAAATGTCTATTTGCGTAACTTTATTAAAGGTTTTGATGTTTTGATGATTTTTTCAAAATTTCACTTGAAAATTTAGGGATTTCTGAACATTCGATTACGTTTAAAAACAATAAGCTTCCAGTACTTATGGATTGTAATTTTTGTACCAAATTTCATTCGAATCGCTCCATTCGTTCGTGAGATATCTTCTCCACAGACTCACTGACACACACACACACACACACACACACACACACACACACACACACACACACAGGTGGGCAAGACCTGTAAAAAGAGGACGCTGTGTGTATCCTATCAAACCGAGAACCCTATTAAGGAATATATTTTTGGTGAAAACGTTAATGATTTTCCAGTCAAAATACAGTATACTTTTCATATCTACTTCGTAAATTTAAAAAAATTAATTATTTCAAAGTATGTTTTTTTCAACCAAAATGGGGACCTGGTGTTACACACAGTAAATATACACACCGTAAATTGCGGACCCGTTTTACACCCCGCAAATCGAGGACCTGTATCACACACCGTAAATCGCGGACCCGTGTCACACACCGTAAATTGCGGACCCGTGTCACACACCGTAAATAGCGGACCTGTTTCACACACAGTAAATCGTGGACTTGTTTCACACACAGTAAATCGTGGGCATGTTTCACACACAGTAAATCGCGGACCTGTTTATACATCTACAGACAGGGGACCTGTCTCATAGATACATCCAGAGACGTATATATAAAAATAGTTTTTGGGTGTCAAATCTCCCGCTTAGTTTGATTTTTGTTTAACATGGATCCGAAGCATCGCTAGGCCTTTTTTGGGAGGGCTCAAGCCCCTCCCACATAATGTGTGTGAGGAAGCGTCCGCCCTCCCCCCCAAAAAATCAATCTCGGTCTGAACCATTGACATTATAGGCGCCTGAAGGATTTTTTCTAGGGTTAGGCAAAAGATGCATTGCACACACGCACGCACATACATGCATAAAATATACAATGAAATCTGTAAAATCCACATAACAGGAGGCGGCAAATGCTCGTCTCCGGCCCCCAATCTCCGGCACCTATGATTAACAAATGGCATAGTCTATAAGGGGTAATTAGGTATCGTCGGAAATAGGATAGGCTTTTGATATAGGATAGGCTTTTGATATAGGATAGGCTTTTGATTTAAGAAGGATTTAAACAGTCTGAAAAATTGAAATTGCTTTTTATTAAACGAAAATTTTAAACCACTTTTTCTCATTTTTGTCCTGCTGTAAATCAATTATTATTTTATAAAATAAATTATCCTAAATTGACAGAATTGTATAACTGTTTATGAACATTGATAGAGAAAGTTTTTATTATTTTATTTTGAAATTAATATAAAACATATATTTTCCTAAATTTTCGAGCATGGTGCATTGATATATTATTAATTATTTTCTGAAAACCTCATTTTGCAATGGTCACTCAGTTCAATATCAGAGTTATCACTTATCTTTTATTATGATTTTACAGGTTTCAAATACATTTAACAAGTTGTATTGTTTAATTTCATATTTCTTATATATGTACGTTTTGGAAACAAAACTGTTTTCCCCTTTTCGGGTAAAACTTTAAAACGATTTTTTATTAAAATAACATAATAGTATTAATAATGATAATACATTTACATTTTATTGCAACAGGAGAGGTATATACTTTGCTGTGTAACTATTTATATAGTTATAATTTTTTGTAGGGATTTAAAAAGCTTCAAACACTTAACAAAAGCAAAAATAATTTAAAAGTTTCAAGCAAATCATGAATTAACAAGAAAGATCAATCATGCTTAAAGCATTGATTATGAAACACTTTCCAACTTCAATGCAATTTTATTTAAACATGTCTAAAATGCAATACATTCCTCGGTAATATTTTAAAACCTATCACACATTAATTTATTATATTTGACACCTTAAACCTTCATCGAAAAAAATTAACTTCATTCAAATGACGGCATTAAAGTATAAATTGCCTGGTTTAAATATCTCTAAAATGTGATACATTCCTCGGTAATAATTTTAGAATTATCATAATACTACGATAATTTATTATATTTGAAAACTTCATCGAAAACAACTGAAATTCATTCAAATGACGACATAAAAAAATAACAAGCCTGGCTCTCTCTATAAAAGCAACATTTCATTCATAAATAATTCCCCCATTCATGTCATTCATCACAATACTATAATAATTTATTTTATTTAAAAATTAAGACCATTGAGCTACAAGTAAGTAAACTCAATGCGTAACGTCATCGAAAAATATCGTCCTTCTCTTTCTAAAATCAATGAATATTTCATTCATATCAGCTAAGCAGACTCCATGGACTAAATGATTTTGTGTTAAAGAATTACAGCGATTCTAATACAACTCATTATACTCATTATACTACATATTTTGCTGTTTACATTTTACATAGGTGAAAAATAGGCTTAATAGTAGAAATAATCAAATTTGGAAGAGCATTTAAACTGAAATATATTGTCATTGCGTTGTTTCAGTATGTAGATGCACAGAATTTAGGCAAAAATAAAGTAGTTTTAGGACGGATACAACACTCAATATGGATTAAAAAGAACTTTAAAAATCACGATTTTGACACAAGATGGATGCCATATATCATTTTGAAGTGGGTCATGTGATCGTTTCATATCATGGACACGTGATCGCTTCTTATAAGAGGTGTTATTATTATTTTAATTTTTATTTAAAAAACAACTGAATATATTTCGCTGAATTTTTTTTTATATATTTTATGGAACAATTTGAATATTGCCTAAAATTTTCGAAGCAATTTGTGAATTTTAAATCCACTTAAAAAATGCTTGAAAAATTAGGTCCCATAGGGCTCAATGTATTCCATTTTTTCATCCCGGGTTCAATCCAAAACTAATTGAGTGATATTATTCATTTATATTCCCATAGGTCCTATAGGCCGTCTGAACAACATACTAAAATTTCATTTTGATTAAGTCATTTTTACGGCAGTTATCGTGCTAACGGACAGACAGACAAACAGACAGACAGACAGAATGAACAATGTCATAAACACTTTTCAACTTTGTTGTAAAGTGTTAAAAACCCATAACCAAAAATTGGTATAAAAGGTGGATTTTTAAATAAAAATTTCATAAATACTAATTTAAAATAATAAATTTCCGTTAGGTAACATAGAAAATTATCAAGGCATAGCTTTTATTTATGTTTATACAAGCAAACACGCGTACCGGCATGGGAGAGCCATGCCCTCCCCCCTTCAGTTGTCATTTTTTAACACTTTACAACAAAGATGAAAAGTCTTTATGACTTTGTTCATACAGTCTGTCTGTCTGTCTGTTAGCACGATAACTGCCGTAAAAATGACTTAATCAAAATGAAATTTTAGTATGTTGTTCAGACGGTCTGTAGGACCTATGGGAATATAAATGAATAATATCACCCAATTAGATTTGGATTGAACCCGGGTTGAAGAAATGAAATACATTGAACCCTAACGGGCCTAAGTTTTCAAACATTTTTTAAGCGGATTTAAAATTCACAAATTGCTTCGATAATTTTAGATAATATTCAAATTATTCCATAAAATATATAAAAAAATTTCAGCAAAATATATTCAGTAGTTTTTTAAATAAAAATTAAAATAATAATAACACCTTTTATATGAAGCGATCACGTGACCATGATATATAAAGATCATGTGAACCATTTCAAAATGAAATATGGCATCCATATTGTCGCAAAATCGTGATTTTTAAAGTTCCTTTTAATTCATATTGAGTGTTGTGTCCGTCCTAAAACCGCTTATTTTTTGCTTAAATTCTGTACATCTACATACTGAAATAACGCAATTACAATATATTTGAGTTTAAATGATCATCCAAATTTGATTATTTCTACAACGAAGCCTATTTTTCATTTATGTAAAATGTAAATAGCAAAATATGCAGAATGAGTTGTATAAGAATTGCTATATTTCTTTAACGCAAAATTAATTAACTCATGGAGTCTGCATAGCTGATATGAATGAAATATTCATTGATTTTACAGAGAGCAGGACGTTATTTTTCGATGAAGTTTTAAGCATAGAGTTTAATTACTTGTCCCTCCATGGTCTTAAATTTTTAAATAAGATAAATTAGTATAGTATTGTGATGAATGAAATGAATGGAAAAATGTCATGAATGAAATGCTGCTTTTATAGAGAGAGCCAGACGTGTTATATTTCGATGGCGCCATTTGAATAAATTGTAGCTGTTTTTGATGAAGTTTTCAAATATAATAAATTATTGTAGTATTATGATAATGTTAAAAACATTACCGAGGAGCCAGGCAATTTATATTTAATTGACGTCATTTGAATGAAGTCCATTTATTTCGATGAACTTTTAAGTTTTCAAATATAATTAATTAATGTAATATTGTGATAATTTTTAAAATATTACTGAGGGTTGTATCGCATTTTAGAGATATTTAAATGAAATTGCATTGAAGTTGGAAAGTGTTTCATAATCAATGCTTTATGCATGATTGATCTTTCTTGTCTATATAATAATTTTTTTTAAAAAAATTTCAACATATTTAACATTTTACAACAAAGTTGAAAAATGTTTATGACTTTATTCATTCTGTCTGTCTGTATGTCTGTCCGTTCGCACAATAACTGCCGTAAAAATGACTTAATCAATATGAAATTTTAGTATTTTGTTCAGAGGGTCTGTAGGACCTATGGAAATATAAATGAATAATATCACCAAATTAGTTTTGGATTGAACCCATGTTGAAAAAATGAAATACATTGAACCTTTTGGGACCTAATTTTCAAACATTTTTTATGTGGATTTAAAATTCACAAATTGCTTCGAAAATTTTAGGTAATATTCAATTATTCCATAAAATATATAAAAAAAATTTAGCAAAATGTATTCAGTAGTTTTTTAAATGAAAATTAGAATAATAATTACACGTCTTACATTTAGCGATCACGTGACCATGATAAGAAAAGATCACGTGACCCACTTCAAAATAAAATATGGCATCCATCTTGTCTCAAAATTGTGATTTTTAAAGTTCTTTTTAATTCATACTGAGTGTTGTATCTGTCCTAAAACCGCTTAATTTTTGCTTAAATTCTGTGCATCTGCATACTGAAACAACTCAATTACAATATATTTGAGTTTAAATGATCATCCAAATTTGATTATTTCTACAACAAAGCCTATTTTTCACTTATGTAAAATGTAAACAGCAAAATATGTAGAATGAGTTGTATAAGAATTGCTGTATTTCTTTAACGCAAAATTATTTAGCTCATGGAGTCAGCATAGCTTATATGAATGAAATATTCATTGATTTTACAGAGAGAAGGACGATTTTTTTTGATGAAGTTTTAAGCATAAAGTTTAATTACTTGTAGCTCCACTTTTAAATAAAATAAATTATTTTAGTACTGTGATGAATGAAATGATTGGGAAAATGTTATGAATGAAATGTTGCTTTTATAGAGAGAGCCCGTCGTGTTATTTTTTCTATGACGTCATTTGAATGAATGTCAGTTGTTTTCGATGAAGTTTTCAAATATAATAAATTATTGTAGTATTATGATGATTTTAAAAATATTTCCGAGGAATGTATCGCATTTTAGAGATGTTTAAACCAAGCAATTTACATTTCAAGGCCGTCATTTGAATGAAGTTCAGTTTTTTCGATGAAGGTTGAAGTTTTCAAATATAACAAATTAATGTAGTTTTGTTTGGGGAAGTTTTAAAATATTACTTAGGAATGTATTGCATTTTAGAGATGTCGTCTCTTTGCGTCTTTCAAAATCGTCTTTTTGCGTAGACACCAAGATCGGACGGCAAAAGGAGCAGTTTGGCGGCAGGTACTAGGTAGAAAGGGGTGGAGGTCCTGAATTCCCTTGGGTAATTTACTGCTGATGAGAGTCGAACCAACGAGTTAGTATACACTGCCTCGATGAGTCGAACACTTTACATTTTCCCCCGTTGTAGAGTAAAAGGTTGGGTGTGATGTAAACAAGATCCTGGTCATGTTTGGATAATGCCCAGTTGCTGATCGAAACAGACTGCTTTAACTGCAGACACTACTTCATTGTATTATTTAAAGGTTTACAGTATAGCCTGAATAACTTTATAGGTATGTACCTATAAAGTTATGTTTAAAGTACCTTGGGTATGTACATGTGTTACAACCATGGGCAGATACAGACTTTGCAAAAGGTGGGGGAACCATTCAAAAGGAGATTCCAACATTTAATTTCAGCTTTGCTCCCATAGGCATAGAACTAATGTTAGTTTTCATCATAAAGGGGGGGGAGGCACTAGGTCTCCCGGCTCCTCTCTAAATCCCCGCCTGGTTCCAACCAGTGGTGTAACTATAAGTTTAGGAGCCCTTAGCACAGTTTCAAAGGAATCTGAGAAAAAATGGCCGCGGGAAGAAATAGTCGTGGAAAAAATAACCGCTGAAAAATTTAATTGTAAATGAGGGGACCTTTATTTTTAGCTTTGCCTCAAATAGAGGTAATGCCATTTTTGTAAATTTGTTTACACCCTGGATCAGAATATTTTATTCTTCTGATCTCCCTCTAAAGATAATTTTATATAGCAGAAACAGGGATTCTGATACTTAATTTAGGAGAATTAAATGGTTTAATAAAATGCTTTGAATAACAATATCATTTAGAATACAAGGAATTTGCATATAATTGTGAATTTAAAGTTTTTATATTATACGAGTATATTCCGTACGAATAACAGATATATCTGCTAGTAATTCCATATATTTAATCAATGATTGAATCCATTGGTAATATTTTAGCGTATTCCGATTTATAATGAAATATTAGTTTTACAAAATTTATAGTCACCACTTCTATTGTATGAGACGAAAATGTGAGTTACAATTTTATTGCATAAATAAAGTTCGATCTTATGAAAACTAAAATAAAGGTATTGATCCTATAAAATTTGATTTTCGTTTGCTTGTTTTCTACTTCTTTAGACCCATTATGTTCAAAATCCAAGGAATTAAAATATGATACAAAAGGCAAATATATGACAAATATGAGATTTCTGACTTCTCCGGTATTCAAGTTATTATTCTAAAATTACCCGTGTACATTCCTATCGCGCGGCCCTAGGATGGACTGGGCTGATAATTTTCAAAATTTAATAATACTGAATCCGTATCAGTCATTATCTAAGCTATCTATATCTATAACAGATTCCGATAAATAAATGTTTCATGTAAGATTTTGAAACGAAATAACGAATGATACCGTAAATGAAAATCTTTAGTGAACTACTACCCCATACCTCTTCTTAAATTGGATGCTGAATCCCTATCATTTATCATCTAAGCTATCATTTGTTATCAAACATTTTAAAAGAGATCGAACCTTTTACAAAAGATCGGATTTTTTAAATAAAAAATATTTAAAATTTAATTGTGCTGGAATTGATACAAAAATATCCGTATTATATGAAGAACGTGGATAATGGCACATGCTATCGTTTCAAAAATTATGTCATTAGTTTTTAAATAATAAATTGCATATAAAAACTATTTAGGTAATACATTTTGAAGCATATTTATCTTTTATAATGATTTTTTGATTAAAAACATGCTAACATTTTATTAGCTTCCGTACGTAATTTATCGTACTATATTTCATTCTATTTATTTAATATATTCAGGGATATTATGCTCCATAGCAAAAAGTAAAATTCCCAATATCTCGAAAACCTCTCTTAATAATAGGGTCTACAAATATTCTGTTAAAGTAACTTGCAAAGTCTTCACCACATTTGTTAATAATGAATGTATTTCAAATTTCTTACTGTTTACTTTAAATAAAACATATTGAGAATAGCGCATTTTGCAAATCGCATTTAATTGACTAATAAATAGAAAAATATATATATTAAAAATAATCTGACGTGGGCAGCACATGTCTTTTCCTACAGACTCAAATATATTTTCTTATTTTGTATTTCATGCTGCGTTAAATTGAGTTTAATTGCAGAAAACAACATGGATACTTTTCTGATATTATATCGAATTTGCATTTTTAATGTATCTTAGTTTCATTCAGCAACTGCCCTTTAAAGTCTTCATCAGCTCCTCGATATTCTTTATTCGAATCATAGTAACATCTAATCAGTACGAGGGTAACCCACAAGTGATTTATCTACCGAATTTTGTGAAATTTGGTGAATTAGTTTTTTAGCTAGCGTGGATACATGGGATTTTTGAGGGTCATATCGCAAATAAAGGCTGTTTCTTTTATACCGAATCATACCGAAAAGTAATTAGCACCAGGGTCACGCACAAGTGACTTACCAACCAAATTTTATGAAATTTGGTCCATTAGATTTTGAGCTTCAGTGGATACATACATCGCACAGACAGACCACACACACAGACGTCACGCTAAAAATAGTTCATTCGTATTCTACAGGTCCCAAAACGTGTAGATCCGTAGAAAACTCCAGACGTGATTCTCGGCATGATTCCAATACTTTATCTATACATTACCATGTATTGCAGCGAAAGTAAAAATATATCACAAGAAGGAAGATCAGTCATATATAAAACATTGGTTATGAAACACTTTCCAACTGCAATGTAATTTTATTTAAACATCTCTGAAATGCGATACATTCAGAAGTGATATTTTAAAAATTATCACAATTCTACAATAATTTATTATATTTAAAAACTTCATCGAAAACAGATTAACTGTGTTCAAATAACGTCATCAAAATATAAATCGCCTGGCTCTCTATATAAAAGCAGTGGATATTTCATTCGTAAACTTTTTTTCATTCCTTTTTTTCAGAGGTGATATTTCTAAAATTATTAAAATACTACAATAATTTATTTTACTTAAAAACCTAAAACCATGGAGGTAAAAGTACTTCATGATTCCATGCTTAAAACTTCATCGATAAACCAATACTATAGAATCGTCTGCTTTTCTATGTGAAATTATTGAATGTTTCATTCCTATCAACTATACTACAGACTCCAAAGTTAAATAATTTTGCGTTAAAGAAATTCAGCAATTCTTATACAACTTCTCTTACAGCTTTATGTGTTTACATTCTACATACGTGACAATCAGGCTTCATTGTAGAAATAATCAAAATTAGATGATCATTTAAACTAAAAAATATTGCAATTGAGTTGGCGCAGTATATAGATGCACAGAAAAGATAAAAAATAAAGCGATTTTAAAACGGATACAACATTAAATATAAATAAAAAAGAACTTTAAAAATCACGATTACACTGGGAAAAAAAGTGGTTGTCATATTTTATTTTGAAATGTGTCACGTGATCCCTTCATATAATATGGATGTAATTATAATTTTAATTTTTACTTCAAAATATTCCGAACATATTTTACTGATTTTTTTTTATATACTATATGGGATAATTCGACTATTTCCTAAAATTTTAGAAGCAATCCCTGAATTAATTTCGCTTAAATAATGTTTGAATAATTAGATCCCTTAGAGTTCATTGTATTTAATTATTTCAATCTGGGTTCAATCCAAAACTAATTAGGTGATATTATTTGTTTACATTCCCGTATGTCCCACAGCCCGTATCAGCAACATACTAAAATTTCCTTTTGATAAAGTCATTTTTACGGCAGTTATCGTGCGAACGGAGAGACAGACAGACACAATGAGCAAAGTCATAAACACTTTTCAACTATGCTGTAAAGTGTTAACAAGAAAGATCAATCATGCTTAAAGCATTGATTATGAAACACTTTCCAACTTCAATGCAATTTTATTTAAACATGGCTAAAATGCAATATATTTCTCGGTAATATTTTAAAACTTATCACAATACTACATTAATTTATTACATTCGAAAACGTAAACCTTCACCGAAAAAAATGAACTTCATTCAAATGACAGCATTGAAATATAAATTGCCTGGTTTAAAGATCTCTAAAATGTGATATATTCCTCGGTAATAATTTTAGAATTATCAGAATACTACGATAATTTATTTTATTTGAAAACCTAATCAAAAACAACTGAAATTCATTCAAATGACGTCATAGAAAAAATAACACGCCTGGCTCTCTCTATAAAAGCAGCACTTCATTCATAAATAATTTCCCATTCATGTCATTCATCACAATACTATATAATAATTTATTTTATTTAAAAATTAAGACCATGGAGCTACAAACAATTAAACTCTATGCGTAAAACTTCATCGAAAAAATCGTCCTTCTGTTTGTAAAATCAATGAATATTTCATTCATATCAGCTACGCAGACTCCATGAACTAATAAAGAAAAATTGCACCTGGTGCAGCAGGTGCAATGCTGCACCAGGTGCAATTTTTCTGTCGGCGATTTCCATGGACGCCAATGCCTGAAAAGGGGGATCGAACTGTTTGGGATAAGGTATGTCAAATACCTGTCTTTTTGAGGGGTTCTTCGTTTGGGATGGACCCTGTCCCACCCGAAAGCAAAAGGTTAAACTGAAGGGTAAATTGCTATAACTGTAATTATTTGTACCCATAATACTTATTTTTTTTAAAAAAATTTGTGAAATTTGAGGGGGAAAAAAGCTACTAAAATGGATTCTGGTATGATAAAAACGAGTTGAGCCACATTACAGTTCATTTTATTTGCTGAGAAATTTACATTGGAGTCTACATTATTTATTAATAGTAAGACAAGTCACATTTCTATTTAAACATTAAAATATATTCTGTTATGAAGCTGAACTGTTAAAAATTCGTTCAATGACTGTGTAATCAATCATGTAATATTTTTTTTTATATAAAGTTATACCCGACAAGACGAATGGGAATATTTTCATGTTAAAATAACCTCGAGTATTTTCAAAAGGATACAATGTATTTGCTTTTTTTTCTGATAGCATGAAAATATGAGGTTGTCAGTCAGTCCTTGATAGTTCAGTCGGTACAGCACCTGTCAATACAAGTGGTTGCAGGTTCCAAATTCGCCCTTGCCGAAATTTCGTCGCTCTGGCAAAAAACATCGCCAAAAGTAATGCTGCGATATTGGGGTTAGCAGTCATATAGAAGATGAAATACAAACAAATTAGAAAGCAAAATTAAAAAACTGATGTGGACAGCACATGGATTTCCGTATAGGCTCAAATTAATTTTCTATTTATTTCATACTGCAGTTTAATTTACTTAAAATACCAGGGAAACTTATTTGAAATTATATCCAATTTGCAGTTTTAATATGTATTCTTTTTTCTTTGGCAACTTCACATGTTAAAACGACCGCAGCTTTTCAAAATTCTAAAGGACTTAAATTTGTACAATTGGTGTTGTTTGTTTCGCCATCAAAATGACGTACCGTACAGGCATTTAATTAATACATTTCAGCATATTTAGTCTTTTACTTCAAATTTTTTGCATATTTAGACTTTTAGTTTTAAACAAAATCTAACCAGCACCAGTACAAGTAATCCACAAGTGATTAAGTAACTAATTTTGTTAAATTTTATCGTAAAGTTTTGAACTAATCTCTATCTTTCTTCCTCTCTCTCTCTCCCTATCCCCTTCTCCTCCCCCTTCTCTCTCTCACACACACATACGTACGTTAAAAAGTAGTGGACTTGTATTCTACAGAGCCCGTAACGTATAGATCCTTCGAAATCTCGAGTTTCATATGTCGACTCTATTTCCCTATACATTACCATGTATTCTTTCTTACTCAGACCGTCCGACTTACCCGAAAGTGTAAGGTTTGGACCACTAGGACAGTACCGCCCGATTTAGACCGGAACCCAATTGGGGTGGCAACTCCAGGAATTATATCATCGTTCCCTTTACCCATCACCACTCGTATGGACATTACGATTATGGACATTAAAAGACTGAAAATGTTGGTGGTATGTTCGCCACGAGTACGCTGTAGTCCTACAAACCGCCATTTCTTTAAAGTAGAGCAAGAGGCCGAATTCTCCAAAGGGATACATTACGTAAAACACATTTTGTTGGAAGATTCTATTTGCGTGCTCATTGCGTGTAGATTCTTTTGTTTTGGTCCCGTTGCGTTGCAAGGCCACTGATTCCTCCGATGTGACAGCGACTCCACAAGCATTTGGCACGATTCGCTAGAAGACGCTCTTATCAAAACAAAGGTTTATTACTTTCCTATAGATCGCTCGAACGAAAGAGCATTGTATAGCGGAATCAGAGAATTGGAACAATTCAAGTTATTTTTGTCTGTTCCATATTTCCGCCATCAGTAACATTCGGGTAAGACTTCTTGCTGTCGGAGGATATGGGATGTTTCCTTTTCATGCCAAACATTCCATTTTCTTGCCCAAAAGGTTTTAACCTTTCTCCAGATTACGTTTAGGATCCTTTAAATCATTCCATTCATTCTTTAAATATCGCGTTCACGTACGTCGGACGTTGTTCGGGGACAACCAGAACAACGTCCGACTTAATTTTCAAACATATGAGGCAACCCATAGAACTTTTTCCAGAAAGGAGCAAATCACTGACGTCATTGGGGAAAACTTCAGGATAAGATGTTGCTGTTGAGACCCAGACCGTCCGACCTACCAGAAAGGTGTAAGGTAACAGTTTGGGCGGCCGGAAAGTGCCACCCAATTTAGACCGGAACCCAGTGGGGGAGGCATCCACAAGGACCGTACCCTCCTTCCCCTACCACCAACCTCTCGGAAGGACTTACGGACCCACATGTTTAAAGTGATCGTACTCCGCATGAACACGGCGGCAGTTGTGGCAGCGTGCAAATCCAGCGCGCAAACCACCGGGCTACCGCGCCCGAAATGTGCCAACAGCATGCGGTGTTCCCAGGTGGTCACCCACCGAAGTACTAACCGCGCCCGATGCTGCTTGACTTCGGTGATCTAACGAGAACCGGTGTTTTCAGCACGGTACGGCCGTTGGCGCAGGATAAGATGTGCAATATCGACATACCTAATGCTCAACTTTGTAACCTTGAACGTTCGTGGGGGGGGGGGGAGCGCCCCCTTTTGTCCTCCATGGGCGTCCATCGAGGTATTTAGAAAGCGCCCATGGTTTCAAGAGTTCTCAAAATGTCAATCTCGATAACATGAATTCAAATTTTCGATCTCGTCAGACTACTTTTCATATATATTATACCATGTATGCTGTCAAAGTAACAGTAGACTATTTAGGTGAAATGTTCGCAAACTTGTAAGGAACGATAACATATATAAAACTCCGGGAGGTTTTGAAAAGAGCAAGAAAAGAAAAGTCTGCTTTTGGTAACTCTTTCTTTAACATTCTGCTTTTAGCACCTTCCTGTTTAAACCAAGAAAAATAGTTGAGATAACGGAACTAAGATCATCAATCGTGTTTTCTCCCTAACTTTTACATGATTTGGATCATTAATATCAAGTATTCCATGTTGTCTACTGTGCACTAAAAGTCGTGGAGGATATAAACACCCGTCAAAGTCGATTTAGCGATTAAGTAGAGTAGTTGAAGAATAGATAGTAACATTACTTTATTAAAACAAAACTTTGGTTATTATTAAATGTGTGCACAGTTGAGAAAATTTTGTTAATAATTTGAATCCTTTGCTTAACTTTGACACAAATCTTGTCATGCCTCTTTGTTTTCACTTTCCTAACAGTATACTATGTAAAAGTAAAATATTGTGATGGCGTCAGAATTTTGGCTCTCGAATTTGCCTCGATTTACACGTTTTGATCATTCTTGAATACAAAACAGACATTTTTTCAATGAGTAAGGTATAATCCCATTATATACTTGCATGTACTTTATTAACGGAGGAATTTTAATTATCTGTTTTTAACTGAGTGGCAATATTGGGTTATTTATTTTACTACCAACAGATTCGTTTAGAATATTTTATTTATAAAATAGTGAGTTTGTATTTTAATTTTAATTTTTTTGCCGACAGCTTCGTTTTGAATATTCTATGCATAAATGGTAAGATTTTAGTTTTAAAATTATTTTGCTATTTTATAGGTTTAGATTTTATTGTGAGGATGATATATTTTATTTAAGGAACATTTTAGACTTAATTGAAGCGCATCGAGGTACGAGCGGAGCTACCTTGTCATTGACTCAAATACGTTTCTATTATTGGCGCTATTTCTCCAGTAACTATTTGACAGATCTGTATGAAATTTGAAACATTTTTAAAATGTACCATGTTACAGGTCAAGACGTAGCCCAAGTTTTAAAATTCGACCTGTGGACTATAAAGTCAAAGGATAGGTCTATGGGGAAAATTGTTTTTGAAACGTTTTCTCGATTTTTCATGAAATAGACCATATTGTTGCCATTTAATGTTTTGATACGTGAAATATAGTTTGGGATGAATTAAAATTATTCTAAATACTATATAAAACAGATCACGCGGCATGTGGTACAACTTATTATTCAATATAATGAATATCATAATTTGAGAAACAAATTATTTGATTACTTATAATTTAAGAAACAAACTCTTTGATTACGAGCAGCACTTCTTATTATCCAAGAACAAACGTCTATTAAAACCATCCAGCTCAGTATATCCAAGGCTTAACTGTATCTCGCTGTGCGGGGGATACAGTTAAACCTTGGCATGGCTATATATTAGGATTTATGACGGAAGAATTGAAATTTCACTATTTTTAAAGGCTGTTTTTTTCTTTTCACAACGCTTGTCGATTGTGATTATACCATGGGGGTAAAAGGAACTCTCTAACTCCATGGATTATATTTTTATTAAAATTAGTATCTTTTATCTTTTCTCTCAGTGTAATGTGTCAACTTTGCAGAGTTCACTTCAACGATAAGAGCTTGCAATTCTACCCCAGTAGCTCAACGGTAGGGCGTCGGTTGGCCATTTCGAAGATCTGTTGATCTATTTATTCCCAGTTAGGACTGCAAGGTTCTTTACAATAGCATCCAAACGAATAAACTCAGCAGGTTAATGAAGTTATGCCAGGTAGTCTGAAAGTGACGTCGACTGTGGCATGTTGGGACAACAACCATGAAGAGCATTATCAGATTGTAAAGTTGCACGTCAATCTTACATTAGTGGGCGGAGAATGCAGAGACTTCAACGATAAGAGCTTGCAATTCCGTCATAGTAGCTCAATGATAGAGCGTCGGCTGATCAGCTCGAAAATCTGTGGTTTGATTTCCGGTTGGGGTAGCAAGGTTTTTTACAATTTCTAGTATATGTAATTCTATATAGAAAAAGCTATTATCTGTATCAGTCGGTCTGTAACGTTTGTCAATATACTTAGCAAAATTTTGGCGATTTTTTCTAAAATGTCGCCAACTTGAAAAGTATTGCTAATTTTACACAAAATATCGCCAATATCACGAAAATTCAATATCACAGAAAATAGACTTGAAATATTGCAATAACTAAATCAATTTTTTTCTATCCTGTTATCAAATATTAAGCAATCAACAAAATGTTATTCAGTAAAGAAACATTTTATAACTATTGATTTGTGAACATTTGGCCCCTGCGCTTCAGTTTAGGAATTAACTGATTCAGCCTGGTATTTTAATACAGTTGCAAATATTTCGTGTACCTGAATTAATGATGAAAGGATATTGTTGTAAAATTGTAAAATCGTACTAAATAAATGAAGGTATCTGTCTGTGTGTCTGTGCAGTCTATAGCGGGAAATCTAAATGACGTACGGTTATGAAATTTGGTACACGGGTACTTCAGGATCCGTGAAGATCAATCTCTGCAGTACTCTTTTAATTCCAATTTAGTTGTTTAGTTATTTTATGTTTTAGTACGATTTAGCCCGATTTTGAACAATATTCACACAAATTGGTTCCTTAGG
The DNA here is from genome assembly GCA_951213105.1 of Amaurobius ferox. NCBI lineage: Eukaryota > Metazoa > Arthropoda > Arachnida > Araneae > Amaurobiidae > Amaurobius > Amaurobius ferox. Next base: position 155,998,795 of record OX578135.1, on the reverse strand, counting down.
GACCAAAAATATTATCGCCGAGTTTCTATCTTGACACTATCAGAAAGACCACAAACTTCTCTTTCAAACAAACTATAAACGGAATTCATACGATGAAAAGACGTGTTTTCGTGAGTTTTTGAAATATACATAATTTCTGTGTGTTTGAAACGTCCCCGAGTTTTGTATTGCGATATAAAAAAATTGACTAGCAATCCAATGTTAACATTTAACAGTCACTCCTTTAAATATTACACACTGCTCCCCCCAAAAAAATTCTTGAACCCATTCGTCCATTAATTATTATTTTTTAGGCCAGCAATTAAAATTTTAGGTGACCCGCATTTTTACCCATGTGATTTTTCCCATTCTTTTAGAGGTTGCGCATGCGCTTAAAGCCACAGAAGTTTCCTCTACTCTCCTAGAAAAAATACTTCTCTTTGAATTTTTTATTACTTTCCCTTCAATACATAGTAATGTATAGGGTAAGTATTGGAATCATGCCGAAAATCGCAACTCGAATTTTCGGCGAATCTGCACGTTTCGAGACCTCTAGAATATGAAAAAACTATTTTCAACGTGACGTCTGTCTGTCTGCGCAATGTATGTATCCACTCTAACTAAAAAACTAAGGAACCGATTTTCATATAATTTGGTAGGTAAGTCACTTGGGTGAGACCCTGGTGCTAATTAGTTTTTGGTAGGATTCGTAAGAACAGAACCCGCCTTTTTTTTTTTCGGAATGGTCCGTAAAAATTTCATGTATCTACTCTAGCTAAAATACTAATTGGTCAAATTTCACAAAATTTGGTAGATAAGTTACTTGTAGGATACTCTGGTGCTCATTAGATTTTGGTACGATTCGGAAAATAACAACCTGTCTTTTTTGCGAATAGTCGAAAAAATCGTCAAAATCTAAATTAAAAAACTGCGTATGCTCAAATATATCCATTAAATGCTTGTTTTATACGTAATTTTTAACGAAGAAAAGAATAAGACCAACTCCATTACACTAGGACTAGCCGTTCTCGAGATATTTTAGTTTTATCGTTTTTTCTCTACGCCACCTTTGAAAATGAGTCCAGTTACTAAATGAGAACGAAAAGTGAATTAAATTTAATTAAAATAAAGAGAACGTGTATATAAGTCTTCAAGGAAAGTTATGTGCTGCCCGCATCAGATTTTTTTCTTTTTGCTCAGGATCAGATCGATTTGAAAGATAAAGGAGAAGGGATTAGCTCGGGATAAGATCGTTGCACGGGTTGTACACAATTGGGACTGTATGCAATTTCCACTTTTAGTTATATGAATAAAACATTTTGTTGCTGTTTTTTAGATTAGTAAATTCAATTTACCCCTGCTTTAACTCCCAGGCAACGACGGGTATATTTCCTAGTTATCTACATAAAGTTGTTAGTTACTCTTCTGTCTGTCTTTATACTTTCCCTGCAATACATGGTAATGTATAGGGAAATTATGGGAATCATGTCGAAAATCGCAACTCGAGTTTTCGACGGATCTACACGTTTCAAGACCTCTAGAATACGAAAAAAACATTTTAGCGTGACGTCTGTGTGTGTGTGTCTGTCTGTCTGTCTGTCTGTGCAGATTTTGCATCCACTCTAACTAAAAAACTGACCGAATTTCATAAAATTTGGTAAGTCACTTGCGGGCGAGTCTGGTGCTGATTAGTTTTGGATACGATTCGGGATAAAAGAACCCGCCTTTTTTTTGCGAAATGGCCCGCAAAAGCTTGTATCCACTCTAGCTGTAAAACTAATGGACCGAATTTCACAAAATTTGGTAGATAAGTCACTTGTGGGTCACCCTGATGCTGATTAGATTTTGGTAGGATTCAGAAAAAAATAATCTGCCTTTTTTTGCAAAATGGCCCGCAAAAATCGGTAAAATCTAAATTAAAAAACTACGTATAATCAAATATATCCATTAAATGCTTGTTTAATACGTAATTTTTAACGAAGAAAAGAATAAGACCAACCCCATTACACTAGGACTAGCCATTCTCGAGATATTTTAGTTTTTTCGTATTTTCTCTACGGCACCTTTGAAACTAAGTCCAGTTATCAAATGAGAACGAAAATTGAATTAAAAGTGAATTAAATATAATTAAAATAAAGAGAACGTCGATATAAGTCTGCAGAGAAAGTCATGTGCTGCCCACATCAGATTTTTTATTATCGCAGCACGTGAAAACCCGCCTCTTTCTTTTTCGTTAGAATGATTATAAAATTTTAAAAAGCAATTTTAAAAGAATGGTTGTACAGAGGCTGTTCACACATTTTTTAGACGATGTATATTGTATTCACAAAACTAAATTACATAAAATTCTTGTGTTTTAAATGTTCTATTTGACATCCCTTATTCTGAACTATCTTTCGACACCGCAATTTCCAGGATAATAATGCCTTTTGAAGTGTCAGAAGAGGTATTCTATCCCATTCCTCCTGAACAGCTTTCCAGAGTCCTGTAAGAGTTTTGGGACGACGTTTGGATAATGCAGATTTTAAAAGTCCGAAAGCACAAAAATCCATAGGTGATACATCGGGAGATTTAGTAGGGATATCAGTGAAGGGTATGGCATTGATACCAGTTTTTTGTTCCATTTCTTTTAGGAAATTTACAGTGGATTTTGATGTGTGACTGCTAGCTTTGTCCTGATGGAGTCTCACAGATTGATGGCACTGTGGGTAAAGCGATGGTATTTCATTCAGAAAAATTGGCGATAAAATATGTTCCTGATAGTATTTGGAGTTAATTTTGACATTTTTTCCCACTCTCTTTATTTTTAACTTGCCATTATAAGAAAAACCAGCAACAATCATGAATCCCTTAGAAAAACTTTCTTTCGATTCTTTGAACCATGTACTTAAATTTTTTTCTCCCCTTTTATGATAATAAATGCCTCTTTTTTTGTTGCAATCATTTAAATACACCCATGATTCATCTATTGTGACAATTGTTTTCCATTTTTCTTTGGATAAGTGTTTCTCATATAGAATTCTGCAGCGTGTCCTACGTTCAGCGATATGATTTGGAAGAAGACGATGCACATTGCGTTTTTTCGCTTTCTTAAGATTTAAATCAACGTTTATCATTTTGTTTACAGTGGACACCGAGCATTTTAATGATTTTGCAACTGTCCTTTGACTAGGGGGATTTTCTATTAACATTAAACAACGTACCTTTGAAATAGTCGAAGATGTCCGTTTTTTCCTTGGATACTTGTTTGGAATTTTTGTCCCACTTGAGGCTCCAATTTGACGTTTTTTTCCTTTCCTGTTGACGATATTACCTATCGACGCTTTAGATATCACAAAACCATGACTCTCACATCGTTTTTGGATAACAGAGTATGCATATTTCTCTTCGGAAAGAGCATAAATGTAGCCTTCGAACCACTGTTTTGTTAAAAACGCCATTTTTGAATAAAAACAAAACTTTCAAGCCGCAGACGATAATTTTGACTTTTAAAAACATAGTACAATTGGAATTATTTCTTTTGCAGCAAATGATTTTTTATTACCGCTTACCAAAATCGTCTAAAAAATGTGCGAACAGCCTCTGTATAACAATGGGTATGCCGCTAGTTTCTAATAAAATTCACTTGATGTCCACACTTGATGACACCCGCAGTCCATTTAAAGAAATGACTGAGATCATCATTTTAGTTATACGATGAAGATAAATAAATTTCTTATCGACCAATTTCTTATTTCGATAACAGATATTAAGGAAATGTATTTTATTTCTGTTTATTAGGGCTTTATGAACGTTATAAACATGTAAAATAAAGTTGATTAACAATATGAAGATGGATTTTCGGATACCACATTAAAAAATATATCACAAGCAGATACTGTATGGCCGTATTTTATGAAATAGTTTCAATTATTTATGTTTGACGTACAGCTACGTATAAAAACATGTGATTTTGGCAGTATTGCAGAATTATGGATTTTTACAGTATACTTTTAGTGTAAGTCGGGAATTTTGTTCTATTCCCCCCACGCTGTGATTTTACAGGTACAGATCCGAAGCTAATTAACTGTTACATAAAAGTCCATAAACATTTTTCAAGTCATAATACATTTTGCTCTAGAAAGGCCGTTTAAAACAAAATGTTCGTACTTTTATGCAGATACCTCTCCCAGTTTCGAAGATATTTTAAACACAATTTTCTTGCGATTTAAAATAATTTTTCAGTTGAAAGTATTTGCCCAATACTAATGGCTTAAGGGTAATTAGCCAGATCAGTCTTCTTAAAACAACCTCTGTAGTTTACACGGTTTAGCGCAGATACGATAGATATTAATTTAACTAACTAACTAACGTTATCTACCCAGAGCATCCAAGAATATTTTACAGTGTAGCAACCATTTGAGTTAATGATGATGCAAGGAAATGACAAAAGATACAAAATCAATGTAGATTCATCCTTTTGTCGCTCTCCCTACAATATATAATAATGTATAGAGAAAGTATTAGAATCGTGTCGAAAATCAGAACTTACGTTTTCGATGGATCTGCACGTCTTGGACTCTCTAGAATACTAATTCACCATTTCTAACGTAACTTGTGTGTGTGTGTATGTTCACTCTAGTTCAAGGACTATTCGACGAAATTCCACAAAACTCGGTACACTGCAAAACATTTGCAAGTATCTTACTGAAAGTTTCAGGCGAATCAAGCTGTCCGTAATGAGGACTAATGTTCCTTTTGTATATATATATATATATATATATATACACACACACACACAAATACAAAAGTAACGCTTCGGCAGACGATACTTAGCTGACTATTTCAGAAATGAAGCTAGAATTTTCATGAACGGCTGTAATTGTGGTTCTTTCTATAACTGTGGCTGAAATTGTGGTTCTTTCTATAATCGTGGCTGAAATTGTGGTTCTTTTCTTATCAGTTTGCCGAAATGATTAACAAAGTACCTAAAAAAATGAGCACATGTTGTAGAATATTTTACTATATATAGGTATATCACTCGTGGGTTCCCCCTGTACCCATTAGATTTTGGTATGATTCAGAAGAATAACACAAGCCTTTTTTTGGCGAAATGGACCGTAAAAATCGTCAAAATATGAAATAAAATCTAAATGCGCTTAAACGCATTGATTAAATGCTTTTTCCTTACGTAATTTTTAATTACTTGATTACTCCTGGAAGCACCATCTTTGAGATGTTTAGGTTTTTTGGCATTTTGACATGCCCCTATTTTAAAATAATCATGGTCTCCTAATGAAAATGCAATTTAAACCGCATCATTTAAAAAATACATATGTTATTTAATGCAATTCAGTTCAATTCAATGCATTATGAATGTGAAAACGAATTTAAGTCGGCGAGGAACGCGCACATCAGATTTTTAGTCTTGTCACAAGACGCAATGAGTAAGATTTATACTTTAAAAATAAAGACAACCAAAAATTGGCCATAATTAAAAGTCTTTGATTAAAATGTCCTTTTATGACCTACTAAAATGACACGGCCGTAGCGCTTTCGGGCATTACTATGGCCTCCATCAGCAGCGAGGTGAAAATAAGTGACTCACATGTGCTCAAATAGAGACCATAACCGCCAGACAAAATGTACATATTAATGATTTTACATACGAGGCATTTAAAATACAATTTAATTGTAAAATACAAAATTCAATAGCAAGGAAAGGGTTCATAAATTAAATGGTAACCAATAGGAATGTCGTTAAAGAACAAAATAAAGCATCTTCTAAATATCCAGAAAATCATATAAAGGTTTAACACGTAGTGAGTCGAGAACGAGATGGCAAGCATAACTAAGGCTACAGTGCCTAGACACTGTACTAAGGGTCTGAACGGGATGAAATTTTCAAATAGATTCACGGTAAATATTAAAGAAAAGAAAACAATCCTAATACTAATCTTGCTCCTTTTTACTTTCCCTGCAGTGCATAGTAATGTATAGGGAAAGTGTTGGAATCATGCTGAAAATCACAACTCGAGTTTTCGACGGATCTACACGTTTCGAGACTTCTAGAATACGAAAAAAACATTTTTAGCGTGACGTCTGTGTGTGTGTCTGTGTGTCTGTCTGTCTGTGCAATGTATGTATCTACTCTAACTAAAAAACTACTGGACCGAATATCATAAATTTTAGTAGATAAGTCACTTGGATGAGACCCTGGTGCTGATTAGTTTTTGGTTGGATTCGTAAAAACAGAACCCCCTTTTTCTGCAGAATGGCCCTTAAAAATTTCATGTATCCACTCTAGCTAAAATACTAATTGACCAAATTTCATAAAATTTGGTAGATAAGTTACTTATAGGATACTCTGGTGCTAATTAGCTTTTGGTATGATTCGGAAAAGAACAATCTGCTTTTTTTATGAAACGGCCCGCAAAAATGTATGTATTCATCCCAGCTAAAATACTAATTGACCAAATTTCATAAAATTTGGTAGATAAGTTACTTATAGGATACTCTGGTGCTAATTAGCTTTTGGTATGATTCGGAAAAGAACAATCTGCCTTTTTTATGAAACGGCCCGCAAAAATTTATGTATTCATCCCAGCTAAAATACTAATTGACCAAATTTCACAAAATGTGGTAGATAAATTACTTGTGGGATACTCTAGTGTTGATTAGATTTTGGTACGATTAGGAAAAGTAGAACCCGCCTTTTCTTACGAAATGGCCATCAAAAAGTCCATATATCCATCCTAGCTAAAATACTAATTGACCAAACTTCACAAAATTAGGTAGATAAGTTACTTGTGGGATACTCTGGTGCTGATTAGATTTTGGTACAATTCGGAAAAGAACAACCTGCCTTTTTTACGAAATGGCTTGCAAAAATCTAAAACAAAAAGACTACGTATGCTCAAATGTATCAATTAAATTCTTGTTTTATACCCAAGTTTTGACGAGGAAAGGAATATAACACACTCCATTATGCTGCCGCCAACGGCCGTACCGTGCTGAAAACACCGGTTCTCGTTAGATCACCGAAGTCAAGCAGCATCGGGCGCGGTTAGTACTTGGTGGGTGACCACCTCGGAACACCGCGTGCTGTTGGCCATCTCGGGTGCGGTATCCCCGTGGTTTGCGCGCTAGATTTGCACGCTACCACAAAATGCCGCCGTGTTCATGCGGAGTACGATCACGTTAAACATGTGGGTCCGTAAGTCCTTCCGAGAGGTTGGTGGTAGGGGAAGGAGGGTACGGTCCCTGTGGATGCCTCCCCCACTGGGTTCCGGTCAAAATTGGGTGGCACTTCCCGGCCGTCCATACAGTTACTTTACACCTTTCTGGTAGGTCGGATGGTCTGGGTCTCAACAACAACAACAACACTCCATTATGCTTTCGGACTAACCGTTCTCAAGATATTTGAAATTTCTTGCATTTTTGTTACGCCGCTATTAGAAAAATGTCCAATTACCAAATAAAAACAAAAATTAAATTAAAAATGCAAATTTAGTGTTATTTGTTGCAATTAAACTCAATCTAATGAATTATTAAAGAAATAAAGGGAATATGAATTTGAGTCCGCAGGGAAAGTCATGTGCTGCCCACATCACATTTTTACTTTCCTTGCAATACATGGTGATGTATAGGGTATGTATTGGAATCATGCCGAAAATCGCAACTCGAGTTTTTGACGGATCCACACGTTTCGAGACCTCTGGAATACGAAAAAACTATTTTTAGCTTGGCGTCTCTGTGTGTGTCTGTGCAATGTATGTATCCACTCTAACTTAAAAACTTATTGACCGAATTTCATAAAATTTGGTTGGTAAGTCACTTGGGTATGACCCTGGTGCTGATTAGTTTTTGGTATGATTCGTAAAAACAGAACGCGCCCGGTGCTTTATTTCTTTTATGACAACATTCCTATTGATTACCATTTAATTTATGCAACTTTTTTCTGTTATTGAATTTTGTATTTTATAATTACATTGCATTTTAAATGCTTCGTATATAAAAATGTAAAATGATTAATATGTAAATTTTGTCTAGCGGTTATGGCATGTATTTAAGCACATTTTCACCACTTATTTTCACTTCGCCATCTGATGAAGGCCATATAGTAATGCCCGAAAGCTCTATTGCCGTCTAATTTTAGTACGTCATAAAAGGAGATTTTAATCAAAGACTTAATTATGGCCCATTTTCGGCTGTCTTTATTTTTAAAGTATTAATTATTTTTACGTGTTTCCATGCTATTTTATATGAGTCAAATTTAACTTAATCTTTAATCCGATTAAAGTTAAATTGTCTTAGGGTCGCACAACATGCTCATACACTTTTGAATTTATTTTAAAAGACAATTACTCTACGAGAAGCCCATAATATATTTGGCAAGAAGACGGAAAGGGAAACAGTGGAGCGTAGAGTGTTGGTGAATCGCATTCAAGAGCAACACCACCGGGGAGAATTTAGTTCAAGGACAGAAATAAATAAATCCCAAACATTTATTTGTTTCTTTCATAATAACTGAAAGGAAAGTATTCTTCTCGTTTTGCTGAAACTTGCACTCTATATGAAGCATTTCAGTGGGCTGAGTATTCGATAAAGTCCAAACTAGTGGTTCCCAACCTTTTCAGGTTCGCAATACCCTTATGAACGTGATTTGATGTGAATAGCATCTATGTTTGGGGTATCTGTGGCGAAAAATGTAAACACTTTGGACGCTTATATCTATGAACCTAATAGATATAAATGCGAATTTTTTTTTCTTGTTTTGTCGGAAACATGGTTAAATTTATGAATGCATAAAAGTAATCTCAATATTTTGAACTCATTTTTTTTTGTCGAAAAAACTGAAAGTGTCTGTTCAAGTGAGTTGCTTTTTTCTTAATTTCGCTCGAAATATATTCGAAAGTATAAGATAGATATAAACAGTAAGCGTCAAAAATGTTCAGTAGAAAATATAGCTCTTGATCTATTACTTGTTTATAAAAGCTCTTATAGTTCTCGAGGAGTCGTCTTGTCAAGTTGAAGAAGATTGAAAATGCTCCATTTTTCCTTTATACATAGTATATATATAGGGAATATATTGCGACGGGGTCGGAAATTCGATGTTTCTAAACGATGTCTGTGTATGTATGTGCGCGTGTCCGTGAATCTGTGGATACGGTATCTCATGGACTGGAGCGTTTCGAACGAAATTTGGTACAAATATGGCAGTGAATACTGAAACCCTATTGATTTTAAAAGCAATCGAACGTTTGTTCGAACCCCACCTCCCCTAATGTTAGAATGAAATTTTGAAAAAAATATTTAAAAAAAAACAGAACCTTCAATAACGTTATACAAACTATATTTTTTCATATTTTTTTATTAGAAAACGATTGACACAAACTTAAGAACGCTAACATGAACCGTTCATGAGATATCGCACATTTTTCAAATACATTTATCACAAAAATAACATAAACATAAAAGTATTAACAATTGTAAAATATGTCCACTTATATTAGGCGATAAATTTGTTAACATTATTCCGGTGGATCTTGTTTGTTCCATTGACTAAAGGTACTTTGCATAATAGTTTTGAATTTGATGCCTAATAATTCGTCAGTTGTCATTTATATATAAGAAAAGTTTTATATATAATAAAAGCGTTTATATGTAGAGCTTGGCGATAAATTTGGCGAAGTCGGTGACAACTTTCATAAAATACCGCCAACTTGGCGGTAATTCGCCTTATATGGTCAAAATTGCAAAAACGACCTTAAATTAATGAAAATGACGCTATATTTATGAATTATTAAAATATTTTAATATTTAATAATTGCTTATTGCGTATGCTATCAAAATTAATAATTTTCAATGTAGAGTTGCGCTAAATACAAACTAATTGGGTCTTCCGATATATTTTAGTTATCATCCGAAAAACGCCAAATGTACCGACGTTAATAATATTGTACCGCTTGGCTTACATCTTCTTGTTTCACTGTTATAGAAGTGATATTGTTGCATTATATAGGGAAGGACATGTGCTGTCCACATCAGATTTTTCCAGTTTGTAATGCTTATATCTCAAAATCTCAAAATGCTAGCTATGAACAAAAAGCAAAAATTTGTCGCTCTTGGAAAGTCCTACAAGTATATAGTTGAATTTCGGATTTAGTTGATTATTTGTATATAGTTATTTGTGTGTAGTTGTATTTGTATATATTTATTATTTGTATATAGTTGAATAACGGATTTAGTTGATTATTTGTATATAATTATTTGTGTGTATTTGTATATATTTATTATTTGTATATAGTTGAATTACGGATTTAGTTGATTATTTGTATATAGTTGTATTTATTTGTATATATTTATAATTTGTATAGTTGAATTTCGGATCGAGCTCCTAGTTTTCAAAGCGGTTATAATTTCGATATTTTAATACTTTAACCTAGGTTGTTCAATGTATGAAAAGCTGTAACATTTAAAATGTCACAAATATTGCAGCTGAACCTGTTTACTTACTCCTTGGTGAAATATGGGGGCACATGTCCTATATATATATATATATATATATATATATATATATATATATATATATATATGTATATATATAGGATGTTAAATAAATTTGAGGATTCTAAAAATGTTTAATGATTGATGAGGTTTGAACAGAATAGATGGAAATATGTACATTCAAGTACGTATACAAGTACGTATTTATGTTTCGCCAGACACGTTTATAGATTAACTTAAATCTACAATCTCGTCAAATCCATTGATTAAATTTCATGTATATACCGCCAGGCCAGTTAGTAAAATAAATTGTTATTTTGATGATCGGAGTCATTTTTTTTTTTTATAATTGTCTATGATCGGAGTATCCAGATGAAATCGGGACGAGAACTAAAAGTGCTTGCTATAAGCAGTTAGGGAGTTATTTATTGCGCTTTGAAAGCCTGTAATCGAAACAAATGATTTTGAAAAAATTTATTAAACTTTACTGGAATTTTATTTTACAAATTATTATTCCTGCAAGGATTCTGGCTACTTATAATAGCGATTGTTTTTTTATGTTCAGTTGAAGAGAGCGTAAGAGGAGGCAAAGTAGACAATGTCTACTCACATAATTTATGATTAAGTAACTATTATTTTAAACTAGCAGCATACCCGTTCTTCGTGTGGAGTATATAATATAAAGAAACTTATAATTAGCAATCATGTGCAAATTCTGTTAAAATATTAAATTTATTGCTCCTAAAGAGAAGTTTAAGAATATCTGTTCTCACTATGCAAAATTATCTTCACGGGCAGATCTGAAGAATAAAACACCCTGGCCCCTTTTATAAGCAAATTTACAAGAAAAAAAAAAAGGAATTGAATCAATATATGCAACCCCGTACTACTTATATTGTCGTAGGTTAGAAAATATGCCAGTGTGAGAAGATTACCCGTATTACAATATGAGTCTCAAAAATCTTTGCCAAAATAAAAGACATGACTTAATAAAATGAAAATATCAATAATTCCCGTAATCTTTATACCAGAAGGTCGTAATTAATTCCAATGTATGCCAAGATATATTGAAACATATGCCAATATACCTGTACTACTTATATTCCCGTCGATTAGAAGATATACCCGTGTATTTGTAGAAAATTACTCTTACAACGTACAATATATGAGTTTAAACAATTTTTGTCACAATAAAGGAATTGCATAATAACTTGAAAATATCAATAATCCCTGAATCAATAATCCCCGAAAATATCAATAATAGTAACGTTTAAACCTAAAGACCGTAATTGATATTATCCAGTCAAAAATGCTATAAGAAAATTCAAATCGTTCTTTTGTTAAATATATTTTTATATCCATTTATTTATTATTCAAATTGAAAAAATATTTAAAATTAACAGACAGATTTAATTTAATTGCGTTTCTGAGCAACATGATATAAGATAGAATCTTCCTCATAAACTGCGAAATTAAATAACCATTTTGATTTCTTTATATTTTTCATTGTTCAGTAAAAACTTGCGAAAAATAAACCATGGAGATAGATTTCCGTTTAAATCATGTTTCAAACAATTCATGTTTTTAGAAAGTGACTAATTAACGCAAAAAATCTCACATCAAACTCAGAGATAAAGTTTTAATTCACTTTTAAACGATTTTCAAGCTTTTCGTTTGGATAAACCACGGAATTAGAGAGTAGAACTCCTAGGAAAAAGTTTCGTTTTACATTAATATCTCGACAACCCCTGGTCTTAGATACTCGAAACTTGGGCTAAATTTTAAGTGGGACTATTTCCAGGCTACCCACAAAATTTCATCAAATTCGGTTCAGCCGTTCTCCCGTGATGACGGGACAGACAGACAGACAGACAAATTTTCAATTTTATTTATGTAGACTAGCTGCATACCAGTTCTTCGTGCGGAGTATATAATATAAAAAATCTTAATATTCACAATCATGTGCAAATTCCTATAATATTCTAAATGACATTGTTATTCAAAGAATTCCATTAAAATATTTAAATTGATGTTCCTAAAAAGAAATTTAAGAATCTCTGTTCTTACTATACAAAATTATCTTCCCAGGAAGATCTGACGAATAAAATATTCTGGTTCCGCTTGTAAACTTATTTACAATAAATATGAAATTAAATCAATATATGTCAAAATAAAACAGCTAGAGTTGTATGGGAAGATATACCCGTACTGCTTATATTCTCGAATATTAGAAGATATATATGCCTGTGTATCAGTAAAAGATTACCTGTCTACAATATATGAGTTTCAAATATATTTTCTAAAAAATAACAGAGAACGCAATAAATTGAAAATATCAATGATTTTCTTAATCTTTAAACCCAAAGTCCCTAATTGATGCCAATATATGCCAAAATGAAAGTGCTAAAATTGTTTTTGAAGATACACCACTACTACTTACATTCTCGTAGATTAAAAAATACACCCGCGTATTTAGTAGAAGATTACCCTACTATATATACGTTCTTCATACGGAATATATAGTAATATAAAGCAGCATAGAATTCACAATCATGCGCAAATTCCTATACTATTCTAAATGACATTTTTATTCAAAACATTCTGTTAAAATATTTAAATTAATGCTCGCTCCTAAAACGAAGTTTAAGGACCTCTGTTCTCGTTATACAAAAATTATCTTCACACGCAGATCTGAAGAATAAAACAACCTGGTCCCGTTGGTAAACAAATTTGCAAAAAATATGAAATTGAATCAATATATGCCAAAATAATTGTATTTGAAGATATACCCGTTTATTAGAATTGTATTACCCGTATATTAGAATTGTAAGACCCGTAAATTGTATCGGAAGATATACCTGTATATTAGAAAGAAAATTGCCGTATTACGAGTACAATATATGAATTTCAAAAATCCTTACCGAAATACAACAGATGACGTAATAAAGTAAAAATATAAATTATCTTTAAACTTGAGGGCTGTAATGGATTACAATATGTGCCTTGAGGGCCGTAATGGATTCCAATATATGCCAAAATAAAAGCGTTGAAAATGTATGGGAAGGTATAACCGTGCTACTTATATTTTAGAAGATATACCCCTGTACCAATAGAAGATTACCCGTACTACAATATATGAGTTTCAACATTTCTGCCAAAATAAAACAGATGACATAATAAGTTGAAAATGTCAATAATCCTAAAGTGATCTTTAAAAATCCAATTAAAAATGCAATTTCGATAAAATTTATTTCATATGCATTTCTTTATTATTGAAATTGGATAAGATTTAATAAAAATCGTCTGCCACATAAACACATTGGATTTAAACCCGTTGCTAAACGGCATACAATTTTTTTAGAATAAATTTACAGGAAAAAATATCGTCTGCATAATGCTATGTCTATGGACGGTTTAACTGTGCGTTAATAATTTTAATTAATATCTAGACAATCCCTGCTCATAGAAATTCGAAACATTGACTAAATTTGAAGTGATGCTATTCCAAGCATACCCACAAAATTTCATCAAATTCGGCTCAGCCATTCTCCCATGATGATGATGAGACAGGCAGACAAACAAACAGATTTTCAATATTTTTATATACAGTGACTCCCAAAAGTGTTCACACACTTTAAAAATTTGTAGAAAAAGCGCTGTGGCCTGGAATTGAATTCGAATATAAAGTTCAATATTTTTTCATATTATATCCATGTGATTCTGAATAAAACCTAACATCTTGTTTTTAAATATTGGCTCATTTTTTTTTATAAAAATGAAATTGCAAGGCGGTAGAGAAAGAACACGTCACGAAAGGGATCGTACACCAAAACATTTTCGGATAAATTCATAAATAAAATTCTTATCTGTCGCTTCACATCATGAACACTTTACAACACAGTTGAAAAGTGTTTATGACTTTGTTCATTCTGTCTGTCTGTCCGTTCGCACGATAACGGCCGTAAAAATGACTTTATCAAAATGCAATTTTAATATGTTGTTCAGACGGTCTGTTGGACCTATGGGAATATATAAGAATAATATCAGCCAGTTAGTTTTGGATTGAACTCGGGTTGAAAAAATGAAATACATTGAACCTTACGGGACTTTATTTTTCAAACAAATTTTAAGTGCATTTAAAATTCACAAATTGCTTCGAAAATTTTATTTTAGACGATATTCAAATTATCCCATAAAAAATATAAAAAAAAAAAATTCAATAAAATATATTTGGTAGTTTTTAAATAAAAATTAAAATGATAATTACACCCATATCATAAGAAAAGATCACGTGACCCACTTCGAAATAAAATATGATGTGTCAAAATCGTGATTTTAATGTTCTTGTTAATTTATATTCAGTGTTGAATCCGTCCTAAAACCACTTTATTTTTGTTTAAATTCTGTGCAACTACATATTGAAACAACGCATTTACAGTATATTTGAGTTTGAATGATCATCAAACTTTAATTACTTCTACAACGGAGTCTAATTTTTACTTACGGAGAATGTAAATACATTAAGCTGTAAGATGAGTTGTATAAGAATTGCTGAATTTCTTTAACGCAAAATTATTTAGCTCTGGAGTCTGCAATATAGATGATATGAATGAAACATTCATCGATTTTGCATAGAGAAGCAGACTATTCTATATTTTTGCTTTTTTGAAGAAGTTTTAAGAATGAAGTTATAAAGTAATCGTACCTCCATGGTTTTACGTTTTTAAGTAAAATAAACTATTATAGTATTGTAATAATTTTAAAAATATCGCCGCTGAATGAAAGGAATGAAAAAATGTTTATGAATGAAATATTCACTGCTTTTATATAGAGAGCCAGGCTATTTCTATTTTTATGACGTTATTTGAACAAAGTTCATTTGTTTTCGATGAAGTTTTCAAATAGAATACATTATTGTCTTATTGCGATAATTTAAAAAATATCACCGCTGAATGTATCGCGTTTTAGAGATGTTTAAATAAACTTGGATTTTAGTTGGAAAGTGTTTCATAATCAATGCTTTATGCATGATTGATCTTTCTTGTTATCTATTAAATTCGGTGGTATAAACGTGCAAAATATTTACATTTGTCAAAACTCTTCGTTTTCCGCCACAGAAATTCTAAACATGGATGTTAGTCACATCAGAATAGTTTTCTGTGAATGTATGTAGAGATTTTCTGTTTATTAAAGCCGACAAATTAACCAATTTCGCTAGTTCTTATTTGCACAAAAACATTTTACCAAAATATTTATCTTTTCAGCCCGATCAGCTTAGTCCGATGTTCGTTCATACTAATTCGGGCTCGCATGGATTCGAATAAACCAGTATCGTCACAGTACCCGGGATCCTTCTGACCCCAACCTAGTCATCGAATTAGCTAATTTCGATGATTTCTCTAACCTCCGCCAGATGTGAACTTTGTGGCACGTTATGCGAAATGCTTATATCATACAAAGAATATCTTTAGTACATATAAGCTGGTAATGAACCTAACTTTAAACAAAGAACACGTACATAGACGCCCATAAGTATTTCAATGTACTTACAACCTAACTAAATACTCCGTGCGGCACCTGCCATTGGTTCGCTTCGGCATGCCAGAAGTCTCAACCAGAGCTTCTGATTTGAATTTGGTATTCATCCGCATCCAATATATAAAATGCACTTCTAGTATAAATAACTTGTTGCTGAACATTTAAAAAAATTCTGGTATTTAAATTATTCAATATTTGGATTTTGATATTTACAGAGTTTCATTTTTAATACTTTACAACATTGTTGAAAAGTGGTTATGTCTTTGTTCAATCTGTCTGTCTGTCTGTCTTTCCGTTAGCACGACAACTGCCGTAAAAATGACTTTATCAGAGTGAAATGTTAGTATGTTGTTCAGGCGGTCTGTGGAACCTACGGGAATGTAAATGAATAATATCATCCAATCAGTTTTGGATTGAACCCGGGTTGGAAAAATGAAATACATTGAACCCTATGGGACCTAATTTTTCAAACATTTTTAAACCAATTTAAATTTCACAAATTGCTTCGAAAGTTTTAGGAAATGTTTAAATTATCACATAAAATAAAAAAGAATAATTTCAGAAAAATATATTCCGTATTTTTTAAAATAAAATTTAAAATAATAATTACATTCATTGCATGAAGAGATCACGTGACCCACTTCAAAATATAATATGGCATCCATATTGTGTCAAAATCGTGATTTTTATTCTTTTCAATTCATATTTAGTGTTGTATCCCTCCTAAAACCGCTTAATTTTTGCTTCAATTTTGTGCATCTACATATTAAAACAACGCATTATGACGTTACGCATCTACATATTAAACAACGCATTATGACGTTGCTTAATTTCTGTGCATCAATGTTTTGAAACAAAGCAATTACAATATATTTGAGTTTAAATGATCATCAAACTTTGATTATTTATAAAACAAAGCCTAATTTTCACTTATAGAGATTGTAAACACATCAATCTGTAAGATGAGTTGTATAAGAATTCCTGAATTTCTTTAACGCAAAATTATGTAGCGCTGGTGTCTGCAATACAGTTGATATGAATGAAACAGTCATTGATTTTACATAGAGAACAGACTATTTTATAGCAGACCTTTTCGGTGAAGTTTTAAGCACTGAATTACATTACTTTTACCTCCATGGTTTTAAGTTTTTAAGTAAAATTAATTATTGTAGTATTGTGATGAATGAAAGGAATAGAATAAATGTTTATGAATGAAATTTTTGCGGCTTCTTCATAGAGAGCCATGCAAGTTTTACTTCAATGACGTCATTTGAATAAAGTTCATTTTTTTTTAAGTTTTCAAATATAACAAATGATTGTAGTAGTGCGATAATTTAAAAAAATAGTACCGCTGAATGTATTGCATTTTAAAGATGTTTAAATGAAATTGCATTGTAGTTGGAAAATGTTTCATAATCAATGCTTTATGCATGATTGATCTTTCTTTTTCTTTTCTTCTTTTTTGCATTGTGGTGACATTTAAAAAAGCGTATGGCTTTAATCTTTGCTTGCTTACTCCGTAATATTTATAGTATTATTTAACAAGGAAGATCAATCATACATAAAACATTTATTATGAAACACTTTCTAAATTCAATGCAATTTTATTTAAACATCTCTAAGATGCGATATATTCTTTGGTAATATTTTTAAAATTATCACAATACTACATTAATTTATTATATTTGAAAACTTAAATTTCATCGAAAAAAAATGATCTTCATTCAAATGACGGCATTGAAATAAAAATTGCCTGGTCTCTAAATGCGATACATTCCTTGGTAATATTTTAAAAATTATCATAATACTACAATAATTTATTATATTTGAAAACTTCATCGAAAACAAATGAAATGTAATCAAATGACGTCATCGAAATATAACACGCCTGCCTCTCTCTATAAAAGCAGCATTTCATTCATAAACTTTTTCCCTTCACCACAATACTTTAATAATTTATTTTATTTAAAAACTTAAGACCATGAAGGTACAAGTAATTAAACTCTATGCTTAAAACTTCATCGAAGAAATCGTCTGGATTCTCTGTGTAAAATCAATGAATGTTTCATTCATATCAGCTATATTGCAGACTCAGCTAAATAATTTTGCGTTAAGGAAATGCAGTAATTCTTATACAACTCATTCTACATCTTTTGGTGTTTACATTTTCCATAAGTGATAAGTAGGCTTCGTTGTTGAAATAATCAAAATTGGATGATCATTTATACTCAAATATATTTTAATTGCGTAGTTTCAGTATGTAGATGCACAGAATTTAAGCAAAAATAAGGAGGTTTTAGGACTGATACAACACTAAATATGAAAAGAACTTTAAAAATCACGATTTTGACACAAGATGGATGCCATATTCTATTTTGAAGTGGGTCACGTGATCTCTTCATATGATCACGTGATCTCTTCATATAAAAGGTGTAATTATTATTTTAATTCTTATTTAAAAACTACTGAATATATTTTGCTGAATTTTTTTTTTATATTTTATGGGATAATTTGAATATTTCCTAAAACGTTCGAAGCTATTTATGAATTTTATATTCGCTTAAAAAATGTTTGATAAATTAGGTCCCATAGGGTTCGCTGTATTTCATTTCTTCAACCCGGGTTCAATTCAAAATTAATTGGGTGATATTATTCATTTATATTCCCATAGGTCCCACAGACCTTCTGAACAACATACTAAAATTTCATTTAGATAAAGCCGTTTTTACGGTAGTTATCGTGCTAATAGGCAGACAGACAGACAGAATGAATGAACAAAGTCATAAACACTTTTCAACTATGTTGTAAAATGTTAAAAATGGCTCGTATTCGTAAGGAAACAATGAATAGCATTCGAAAATTGATTATTTTTTTATCATAGTAGTGGTAAATGAGTTCGTAGTACCGCTTTTTTAAGTTCTGTAGTTTTTGTACCTAAATTTATCCCATTCTAGTGTGCAGTATGTGATAAAACGCTTTAAAGAAAAAAATCGGATCAAAAACAAGGTAAGAAATGGTGGTCCGCAAAGTTATCTCAACATGATCAAAGATTTATAGTTAGAAAATTTGTTAAAAATCCATGTTTGAGAGCTGTAAAAATATCTACAGAATTTACTGAAAAATTTTCGACTTCAATTTTACCTGAAACTGTTCGACGAGTGCTCAGATCAGCTTGATTACATGGGCGTTCTGTCCGAAGAAAATTTTTCATAAGTGCGAAAAATAGAAAGCTTGGACTTTCCTTCGCAAAATCAATGATAAATAACCCCAAAACTTATCGGAATCATGTCTTATTTGCAGATGAAAGCAAATTTAACATTTTTTGTTCCGATGGGCGTGTAATTGTATCATATATATAATAATTGAGAAGAAAAAATGAGTAGCTCAATCCCAAGAAGTTGGAACAGTAAAGCATGGCGGTGGATGTGTCCCTGTGTGGGGGGGCATGTCAGCATCAGGACTAGGTAATTTGATATTTATTGATGGCATAATGAATCATGCTCTTTATTTAAATATTTTAAAAGACAATTTAAAAGTATCAGTCCAAAATTTGGGTATTGGAAACAACTTTGTTTTTTATCAAGATAACGGTCCTATGCACACGGCTCTCAATGTTCGCCTCTGGTGTCTCCGTAATTGTCCACAAGTTCTGAAAACACCACCTTAGTCGCCGGATTTAAACCCAATAGAACACATTTGGAGAGAACTGGATATTAGAGTACGAAGACACGACATTAAAATGAAAAGCGTGTATATATATATATATATATATATATATATATATATATATATATATATATATATATACAGGGTGCCTACTATTATATGTTACACCCCCCTTAACTTCTAAACGGTGACAACTTAGGCCATAATGTTGGTGTCTAGGTATAGCAAAAAGGCTATGCGCTACTCTGAGACCAGCACTACTCTGAGATTAATTTTGGAATTAGCGGACCTATCTCGTAAACGGTGAAAGATACGTGAAAAAAGTCAATTAGAAAGTTGTAGAGTACTCTCGATTTAGTACGAAAAGATACCTTGCGCACATTAATACTTAAAACATAATGCAAAAAATGAGCATTTGTTTGATTGTGAAGCGAAGCGAGAAAAGACCACCTTACGGACTAAATACGAGACTGTGTTGTGGCGCAGGGGAAACGTACGTGATTCGCATTCATGAGGACCATGGTTCTGTCCCCACCGGCTACGTGTTTTACTGAATGTCTCAACAAACCATAAAAACTGTCTGCTGATCTTGCAAAATCGTCTCTCCAAACACTCAGTTCAACTGAACCATGTCTGGTATAAAAATCACATGGATCTCATATATTATGCAAATGAGAATGGAATGTCATACCTGTTCACCAGAGACTACTACTATAAAAAGGATGTTTCTGCTGGGTTGTACGTTAAAGCGGAGAGTTATGGCAAAATTTGGCAGTAACGAGTATTGCGAGATGTTGTTAATTTACGGTGAATGTGGGTGTAAGGCAAAATCAGCTGCAAGGCTGCATCGTGAACGTTTCTCTCAAGGCCCGCATCCTACACGGCAGACCATCTTTAAACGGGGTTGCGTGACCAGCCGACCTCGAATTCGTACACCTCGTAATGTAGGACACAAAGTGCAACCTGAAGATGTGCTAACATACGCTCTCGCCCATCCTCAGAGCAGCACACAAATGATCAGTGAAAATTCTGGCCTCTCAAAAAGCCGCGTCTGGAAAATCCTGAATGAATCAGGTGCTCATCCATACCAATCCACACCTGTGCAGGGATTGCTGCCAAGAGATGCTGAGAGACGTTACACGTGGTGCAACTTTAGGATGAATAACTTAGAGGTCCACCCAACATTCCTGGCAGACACAATATGGACGGATGAGACATGTTTTTCGAGGAACGGAATGTTTAATAGACAGAACGTTCACACCTGGTCTCTGGAAAATCCGAGATATGCCGTCGAAGTTCTAAATCAGCAACGCTGGTCGATTAATATTTGGTGCGGAATTTTTAATGACAAGCTCATTGGACCAGTATTTTACGAGGGCACGTTAACGGGACATCGGTACTTGCAGCTTTTACAGGAAGTAAAAACCGACTTTGTTGAGAATCTACCATTGCACCAACTCCTAAATGTATGGTTCCAACATAACGGCGCACCTCCGCATAAGATTTCAAACGTTCAGCAGTACCTAATAGAGACATTCCAGAATTAAGTCATCGGGTATGGTGGTTCCGTCGAGTGGCCCCCGCGCTCACCTGACTTGACCCTATTGGACTTCTTCTTATGGGGACACATAAAAGGGCAGGTATATGCGACCCCTCCGCCAACATTGCAGGATCTTCAACGACGCATTACTGATGCTTGTGTGTCCCTAATACCTGCCATCTTGTACAATGTGCAGCGAGAAATCCAGTTCAGAGTGCAAATGTGTATAGTGGCTAACGGAGAGCATTTTGAGAAATATACTATTGTAAATAAATGATCCTGAAAACAGGGAAGTGTCTCAGTTTCTTTCTTCCACTCTTTATGACATGACAATTTTCGAAAACATGACTAAATAAATGTTCATTTTTTGCATTCTGTTTTGAGTATTAATGTGCACAAGGTATCTTTTCGTACTAAATCGAGAGTGCTCTTCATCTTTCTAATTGACTTTTTTCACGTATCTTTCACCGTTTACGAGATAGGACCGCTAATTCCAAAATATGCCAATAGATGGCGTTGTAAGTTGTCTCATCGAGTAGCGCATAGCCTTTTTACTATACCTAGACACCAACTTTATGGCCTAAGCTGTCACCGTTTAGAAGTTGAGGGGCGTGTAACGGATATAAGTGGGCACCCTGTATATACGAGTATATATATATATATATATATATATATATATATATATATATATAAATTATTTTGGTTTTTAACCTTATTGGGCTAGCCAGTACTGGGCCCGTCATAGGAATACACTCTTTTTTTTTAAGAAAGAGGAGGGGAGTAACTCAAGAACAGTAGCAGTTAGAAAGCTCGAATTTGGTATAATATTTTTATCTTTTGTTGGATATTTTTAACTCTTTAGATTTTGAACCTTATCGGACTAGTAAATCCTGAGCCTACCATAGGAATATGACAGGCTCAGGAATATAGATTTTGGGGAATAATTCGAGAACTAGAGCAGCTAGAATGTCCACATTTATATAATATAGCTGCCTTTTGTTGTATATTTTAATTTTTTGGAATTTGAACCCTATAGGGATAGCCCATTTTGAGCCCACCATAGAAATGCACTCGGTTTTAGGGAATAATGTGAGAACTGGAGTAGTTAGAAAATCCAAATTGGGTATGTTATTGTATTTCACACATATAAGTTGTCATGATACATTTCCACATTTTTGTACTCAGCCCAGGAATGAAGGAGGCAGAAGTAAGTAGTCATTACTCAAAATGTATATATATATATGGTATGTGTTATATAGCGATACCTCTTCACAGACGAGATAGGACTTTGTGGCGCCTTGGTGAATGCACATTTGACATGGGTTGTAAATGTTCATAAAAGAGTTTTGTAACAAATGTCAAAGTTCAAGCTACAAATCTCTAGAAATTTATAACCCTTTCGGATGTGGCTTTCGTCGTGGCCCGGTCCGGGACCCCCGGTTTGTAGGAAACCCTTCGGTCCTAAAATTTTAGTGGAACGCATAGAAAATGAGAGTCACTTCGCAGACCAATAGTGTGAGTCGAAATTGAACCGCCCTTTTTATTGCACTTCGTGAAACATCGTATGGGAAGACGGGGGACTTGCTCCCTTAAATTGTGTTCCCCTCGTTTAAAAAAAATCTGAAGGGACTTGTGTAGAATGTAAAATTTAGATGTAATTCTGATCTCAAGAGAATAGCTCTCCAAGTGCGTGACACTTGTTTTTTTAAAGTCCGATCCGGCATGCATTTTGGTGCATCCTTAGGCACGGTATCCGCGGCCTCTATCTAGGGCGGCCGATGCGTACAGCAAGGAACCGACGTCTTGTGTCCGGTGCGAGCATGCACACTCAGGCGTAGCTCGTGGTTAGTTGCGACCATTCAACAAGCTAAGTTATGGCGGCTCGTAGCCAAAACCAAGCCAGAGCCAAATCAGACCGAGTGCGCATTCTTCAGGTGGTGGCGAACATCGAATCAGTGAGAAAGTCGCCACTTTTGCTTCGCAGTGCAACACAGCTCTGACTCCAGACGGCGTAGTGTGGGAACCCTTTGAACCCTTAATTACATCCAGGCCGTAGCAACTGTGTGTACTACAAGGGCGGTATCGACAGCTCAGAGTACATCTCCTTCACAACGAGTACACGCGGACGGAGTGTTTGCGGGGCGTCAATCCTGGGCCCCTATGCAGTGTACAACACGCGTCAATGGGTACGTCAACCTTCATCAGTGCGGTCCGCAGGAGACTACATCTTGTTAGGCGGGAAACAACCTACCGGAAGCGGCCTGCACGCAAGTTCCGACATTAAAGGAATCGCTGGGCCAAACCCGACATTAGGAGTAGGAGAATAAAGCGGGCTGTGTTCCCATCTCCAGGATAATCCCTGATGAAACATCGGCACGTATCATTGCCTAAACCCGTGTGATTCTACTAGCGGTGTGTTCGCGTTTATGGAAATTCTATCCTATGAACTGGAATTTAGAGAAGTGAATTGCCACCCATTTCAATCTTTTTGGAGACATTGTGACAATCATCTATGTGGAGGTGTGTTCAATTCAACTGTATAGAGGTATTGTTGCTTTTTTGATTTTCAGTTGATGTATCATTGTGTGATAGTGAAATGACTAATGTATCATTGTATGATAGTGTAAATCAAGTGTCTAGTATTAATTGTAAGCTTTCTTGGGGATATTTGCCCACTGAATAATTTTGAAATTAATTTAATGGAATTTTTGGAAATTTTGAAAATATATATTAATTAAACCGTACACCCCAAGGTCAAGCGGGGTAGATTGACCATAGTGTTATTGTGTAAATTGATTATTATTGTCAAACTGAATATTTCATTTTTTTTTTTAATAAATGCGTTAGTGGCCACAAAAATTGGCTCGTTAATTAGTCTAACGCAATGTACGTGATCCATTCGGATCCCACTAAATGATCACTGGCTGAGCTGGAAGGCACAGTGGTAAGTAGTATTAGTGTATATTTATGTGTAAAATTCACCTCACCGCATAAGTTACACATTTATTTATAAAATATAGTGATATAATATTTATTTCTTATTATATTTTGATTTTTTGGATTTTGAACTTTATCGCGATAGCTCCGAGTCCACCATAGAAACGTACTCTGTTTTACGGTATAATTTGAGAACCGGAGCAGCTAGAAAGTTCAAATGTGGTATGTCGTTGTATTTCATACATATATTACATACATTTTAATAAATACATTTTTCTTACACTTAAATTACAAACAAATAATAGAAACGTGCATTTTAAAATACACATTTTTTTGCTTGTACCTGTTACAGATAAATTCCCAAAATCCCATTAAAATAAAAACTTAATATATCTATAATTTGGAAAATTTTTCGCCACATTTCTCTATACTGAAATCAAAACCAAATAATTTTATTGGAATCTGTTTGTTGCATGACGTTCTGTCAGACGTGGCGTTGACTCAACACAGAGCCAGACACACGAGGCCTTTCAATATCCCAGAAACATGCAACACCTGGACGTCGTGCACCTAGTGAATAGGACGTAACAAGTGGTTCACCACTTGTTGGTGCTTACGAAAATACAGAGGTGACATGCCGAAAGACTCGTATATAAGAAGAAAGGTCGATTATTTGGATGGGTGGAACTTTGATAAGCAATGAATTAAAGTATGCCTCTAAAATTGAATGGATGTTTGAAAAGCAGTCTGAAAGTTGAATCAGCTGGTTTTGAAGAGGGCGTGATTCCAAAAATAAACATTTTGAGGAAATAGCAGAAAAATCATTTTTAAGCAACGATTTGATGGATTATTGAAAATCCGAGACGTATAAAATTTTATTCTTTATTAGGTTGATCGAATTGTACTTGTGCGTTTTATATCCCCTAAAAAGCTTTTAAAAAGTAAACAAAAAAGTCAAGCTTGTGAAAACAAAAATAGAGAAAACATCACCATTGAAATAAAAATTGAAAGTTTTGTCTAGAAAATGCTATGATTGATATCAAATTGCTATGGTTTTGCATTTTTACTTTCCCTGTATAGTATAATGCATAGTAAGGAAGTATTGTGACGGGGTCGAGAATTTGAATTTTCGGCGGGAGACATGTTTAAAGCACCTCTGAACTCGAATCGAACGTTCTTGAAGTAATGTCTGTGTGTGTGTGTGTGTGTGTGTGTGTGTGTGTGTGTGTGTATGCGATATATAGCGAACGAATGGAGCGTTTCGAATGAAATTTGGTACGATTATTACAGAAAGTGAATACTGTCTATGGATTTTGAACGCGATCGAACGTTTGAAAGAATGTTCGAATTAATTTTTGAGAAAAATGAGTACATTCAATAATATTGAACAAATAATAATTCTATACGTAATTCTTTTTATTCTAAAATGAATGACAAACTTTAGAACGCTAGCTTGAACCGTTCTCGAGGTATTTCTCGTTTAAAGAAGATGGGTGTTAAAATTAAAATAAAAAAAAATTTCAACTTACGTCCTTTTCAAAATCAGCGATTCAGTTATTGAATACACTGAACTAAATCATCAAACATGTCTTGCACTAGACAAATAATACTAAAGTGCAGTAGTAACACTATATAGGCATAAACTTATGTTTCAGGGCAAAAAACATACTAATTATGTGCTAAATATTAATAACAATCTATATTTCATGAAAGGACGGTTGGATTTTTTTCCCATTCTCTATGTGAAGAAATGTACATAGCAATTAAATGTACATTTATACTGCTCTATTAAAACTAGAACGACGAAAGCGGTCATTTTGACCGTATAACTACTTTGAGAAACGATTCCTCCAAAACGACTAATCTCAGCCCATTGAAATTTTATGACTTTTCTTATTTTCTTAAAGTTATTGAAAACACAGAAGAAAATTTTTCTAGGTTTTATAGTAAGAGAACAAATCATCGATCTTCTTATTTCGCGCATATAATTCTTCGCAAATTGCTCGAATTGTTTTGGTATGTTGTATTTTTTCTATGGCGGTTAAATTGACCGCTGCCCGGCGTTCTACGTAGTTCAAAATATCCGTCGTTCTAGTGTTAATAACGAAATATGAATTCCCTATTGTACTTTTATTATATGCCCTGAACCTAAAATAAATCAAAGAAATTTTTTTTCAGAAAATTATTTATTCAAAAGCGACGTATTAAGAAATTCATTCGCGTATGTATCAGGTATGAAACATAAAATCTCTATAAGATACGCACATTTTGTCTGAAATGTTATATTCAGATAGATGGTATTAAAATGTATAAGCAACATAAAAGTGCAATTCATGTCGAGAAATTAATACTGTGACTTCGGCTGGGATAGCTCAGGGGATAGGGCTAGAGGATCGTACAAGAAAGACCCGAGTTTGATCCTCATCTATTAACTATCATTATATCTGCGCTGAGTATGGGGACACTACATCTGTAGGTCCGAAAATCCTTCCGAAATGTTATGAGCAGGGGGGATGAGGGTACGATCCCTGTCGTTGCCATCCCCATTGGATTCGATTTAAATTAAGTGGCAAATGAAAACGATGTCGAACTGCCACTGTGTGTATTTCATGTTATTTAATCAACGACAAACTCCCTCCCCACCCTTATTGGGATAAGTAAAAAAAAGTATGCATCTCAGATAATTGCTATATTTTTCTGTTAAATTTTATCATATATACCTATTTACTTCAAACAAACTAACTTAGTTAGTAGTAACAGTTAGCTTAATATTACCACTCAGTAAAAAAAAAGCTTTTGTTAAAAATATACATGCTAATATATATTAGACGGTAAAGAAACATTACTTTTATTTCGTTAATTTATAAATCTTCCACAATTTTAGAGATAGAAGTACAAAGAACGATTGGGTCACGTTATTGGATTTTGAAATTAATTTGTTGTAGACAGGATTAAAAATTGATAAAGTTGTGTCAGTTTGAGACCTAAATAATGATGGATCCTGTGGTTTGAGGCTTATATAAAGATTGGGTCACGCTCAAAGTTAGGAAGACACAGAAATAACTCCTAAACTTTTAGTGGGTTCATACCAAGTCTACTCATCAAAATTTCATAAAATTATGTACAACTGTTCTCTCATGAGGATGAGATAAAATGACAGACAAACAGATGAACATTCTATTTTATTTATATAGATAGATCAATAAACGCCATAGATATGTAATATTTAAATTTATGTCAGTGCAGTTCTTTGGCATTACGACTGTAAAAAAGTTTAGGAGCAATTTAATACGCTGGGGACAAATAATGTTCTTTCGCAAATTTTGTTAATGCGATCCTTTAGAAGCCCGGTACTATCAACGGTCTGTAATTTCTTGTTTAAAGTTACTAAACATAGATTTTCGATTTCGACCTTAAAAGAGATCCGAATTGTTTTTCAATAGCGGGTGCCTGGAGGATAACGATACCTTCTAATCCCCCCATCGATCCTGCGCCAACGGTGTCATAAACTTCCAATCTATATTTAGATAGAAATCAGCCAATAAAACAGAATTGGCTCATTTGAGAACCAAGCTGTGTTCAGACGCTGTAATCAACCGAACGGGGTCGGACAGATAACAATGGGTTTATATGACACTCGTTTTATGTTTTGAATAATGAAATCTTATTTCAAAGTAAATGTTCAATGAAGGAAAGGATTGTTAAAAAAAATTGCGTTTTACTGTTTTCGGAATATATTACAGTTATAAAATAATATTATACTAAGATACGATTTTCCTTATATTTAATTATTTTAGTTAATTGAGTAAAGTTTATAAATTTGAGGATGGAAAATAAATTTGAGGATGGAAAATAAATTTTAAAATATGGTGAGTGTGAGTCTCAAATTGATTTTCTTGTATAATCTTAATCCAAATTATTTAGTTGTACTTCTATCACAAACATTATAAGCATTAAAAAAAATATGTTTTTTTTTTTTTAAACTTCGTACTCGTGTTATCATTTTAAGATAATTCGAAAAATATTTAAAAAAAATTGTTTTTGCACGTTGGCAACAGCTTATAGACGCCGATATCTTATCTGTTAATATACACATTAATGATACATTTTATATCCATAGAGTAGTTCAAATTATTAATTCGTACTATATATTATGTACTACATTGTTCCAGGAATTATCATTGCTCCCTATGGAAGACATGCTATGAAAATCTTAAAATTTAAAAACTTCAATCCTTAATCATGAGAATTACTAAACAATTCTATCTAGTTCTTATTTTTATAGTATGTAAATCAACATATAAATAAAATTTGATAGATGTAGGTGCATTCGTTTATCAATTATCATCAACACACTCATACACACAATGATATTTTTTTTAAATGTTCGAAATGGGGAGGACTAGAAACGACAATTACCCCTCAAAATTTATGATTCCAAAATTTTCGGGAAATCTCTACATTTTCTACACAATAGTATTAGAAAATAAAAACATGTGTGCATTTCTAAAATTTACCATTTCTAAAAGTTAAACATTTCTTGGTATACAATTGCTACTTTCTCATGCGTAGTATTGAGAAAGTATTGTTTTCCCTAAAATTTTCGATTTCAAAATTTTGATGCCAATATTTGTTTCAAAATCTTCTGAACACGCTTTGACTATTTTTGAAGTGATATCCGTCTCTCTGTCTACACGATTGTTGTGTATACGATGGCAGAAACGGATATTAATAGATTTTCATAAAACTTTATATCTGGATTTGTTATTAATAAATCTAGAACTAGATAGAATTTTTTTAAATTTGAGTGAAAATTTTTTAATTTATTCTAAATGTGTTTCTTTAACGTGGCAGCATAGGACAAAATATGACATAATCATGCATAAAAGAGTTTATTTATGGTTCAATGATCACAAGACTGAATACAGTCAACCCTCCTATAACGTGATTAATTTGTACCGCGTTATATAGAAACCGTGTTATAAGAAACTCAAATTAGTGCAAATCAAATTAATTCGTACCGTGTTATATGGAAATCGCATACCATGTTGTACGGAAACTGCGTTATAAGAAACTCAAAATTAGTACAAAACAGAACAATTTGCACCTCGTTATATGGAAACCGCATTAATTAAGTAAAACTTAGAACATATAAATCAGGCTGATTTGTTCTACGTTATATATAACTACATTTTTAGGGCACCATGTTATGATAAATACGGTTATGAAATATAAATTTATAGATACAAAAGGCAATAAATATATGTTTACATGTTTCGAATTATTTTTTATTAAGACTTCATATAAAAAAAACTAGAATAACAATGTAAAATATAAACTTAATAATTTTTTTCCAACAAAAATGCTATTAACATTCATCATCGCTCTCGAATATTAATGGCCTAATTATTTTTCTTTTAATGTCCTCTTCAATTTGCATATCTTCATTTTCGTTTTCTAACGTAGTTTTATTTTGTAACTCTACCAAAGTCTCTCTATAAGGAGCAAAGCCATTTTGCAATTCTCTTTTAAACTTTGCACTTCGCACTGTTGAAGGATCATTTTCAGCAAAGTAATTTTCTAATTGCTTACCCAAATCCAGTCCCTTTTTCACATCATTTAAATTGAAATTTGCAACCCATTCTTTATCCATATTTTCGTCTACCAATGCATTTGAGGTGAATGTATTAATTTCTTTACAGGGGATTTCCCTGATAACTGAAATTGAAAAATGGTGATGTATGTGGATGAAAAAACAGGGGAATTCCCCATTAATTCCAATCGTAAAAGTGTAATAGAAAAATTCATACTATAGGGAGACTGCTTAAGCTAATTGAGTTGTATTATAGTGAAACCGTTGTATGAAAACCACGTTTAATGAGTACCGCCTTATGAGAGGGTTGTCGTATTTTTTGCTCCGCGTTATATGGAAACTGCATTATAAGAGTGCCGCGTTATAGGAGGGTTGACTGTCGTTTTAATCATTGTTGCAAATGATAGCCGCGATACAATTTTTTGTATTCGTATCGTCATACAAAAAATTGGGGGGGGGGCAAGTTACCCCCCCGGGGGGAGGTACATTGTCAAGCATGATATCAATCGAAAAATTTCAAGCCCTTTAAAGAAGCGTAACATGATATAATTGTAATCATTTAGATCACGATATACATCACTATACCGATTTTTAAAATTTTTTACTTATAAAATTTGAGCCACACTTCAGTTCATTTTTAAGTATTAACTGTAACTCTGAATGTTAATCCCATGTACAATTTTATCAAATACACAATAAAAATCATGCACAAAAAATTCAAAACTCCTTTAATCACAAAAAAACTTAACATTTTTAAATTATGAAAGTCGAAAAAAAATAAACATGGAGAAAGTGAAAAACTCCGCCTTTGGCTCCAGTCCGATTCATTTGACATAGTTTTGCGTGAATAACATTTTTCTTTATGGATGGTTTGTCTTCTTTAGATATTTTTAAAATCGATCAAAATATTTAAAAAATCTGATGTGGGCAGCACATGACTTTCCTTATATGATGCAATAAATTTACTCCTTTTATAGTTAAATAATAATGTATAAGATCCACCGTACTGTGTTTTTAACATTGAATTGTACAATGGGCGATTCTCCGGATCACAACATGTAATACTATTTCAAAGTACCCAATTAACTTATATTTCACACAACTTTCATCAATTAACAATTAACAATATTGATAGCATCTCAACAAGCGATGTAGTCCATATATTAAAATATTTTAATAATCATTTCATCAATTAGGCTTCATTTTCATTAATTTAGCGTCATTTTCGCAATTTTGACGAAATTTTTGTCAATCTGGGACGAAATATCTCCAAGTTTGCCAAATACATCACCAAGTGTGTCAGACAAACAGAGAAAAGAGCATTTCTTATATACTAGAATGTATGCACGTCATATGACGGAAATCAAAATTTTCGAAACATTACTTCTCATTTGGAGTCATTTTTATCAATTTCGCAACATTTTTGTCACATTGGCAACATTTAAAATAGTCACCAAGTTGGCGACGTCCCGCTAAATTTCTCGCC
This sequence comes from Amaurobius ferox, assembly GCA_951213105.1. NCBI lineage: Eukaryota > Metazoa > Arthropoda > Arachnida > Araneae > Amaurobiidae > Amaurobius > Amaurobius ferox. The sequence goes on along the minus strand of OX578135.1, from coordinate 155,967,568 downwards.
AAGCGTTACGGAAGGACCGACGGAGAAATGGGTTATTCTTATAGTCTATTCTTATGTCCTTTCCAAGATGTTGAACTTTAATTAACTATTTGTCATTTCATTGATTCAGATTTATCAATTTGGAGAATTTTTATCAATTGGGTGATATTTTCGTCAATTTAGCAACATTTAAAAAGTCACCAAGTTGGATATATTCTGAAGAATTCGTCATCAAATCCAAACGTTATGGACGGAAAAATAGGTTATTCTTATAGTACTCGTAGATTCTTATATTCTTTCTAAGGTATTGAATTTTTGTCCATTAGTCGCCATTTTTAGTGATTTAGCGTCATTTTCATACATTTGGCGAAATTTTCATTAATTTGGTAATATTTAAAATGTCGTCAAGTTGGCGACATTCCGTCAAATTCGTCACAAAAATCTCGCCAACCGTTATGGATGGAGAAATAAGTTATCCTTATAGCAGATAAATGACTAGTGGCGTCCAACTACAAAACTATTGCCCAAAGTATCTTTTCCCATGAATGGAACGAACTAAATCCACGAGAATGATGTCACCCAATTTATCGTATGATATTACACATGAAAGTGAACATATTTCACAATAGTTAATATTTCTTTTTTATTTTATGTCATTTTTGGATAAATTTATTTGAAAAATGTGCAATATCTCAAGAACGGTTCCTGTTAGCGGTCTAAAGTTAATATTAACCATTTTTTAATGACAAATTACATAAGAAATGACTATTTGGGTAATTTTATGAAAAGTTTTGATTTTTTGATGATCTCAAAATTTCCTTCGAAAATTTAGTGGAGGTTATGAACATTCGATTGCGTTTAAAAACAATAGACTTCCAGTATTCAAAGATAGTAATTCTTGTCCCCAAACTTCATTTGAATGGCTCCATTCGTTCGTCATATATCTTCTCTCCAGAATCACTGATACATACACATCACCTCAAAAACTTTTGATACATGTTCATGGATGCTTGAAACGTGCTCTCCCGTCAAAAACTCGAATTCAAATTTTCGGCCCTGTCATAATACTTTTCTTATACATTATACTATGTATATAAGGAAAGAATTATTGAAATTAAACGCGCCACTTCGAAATATTAAAATTATAACCAGCATTTCAAAATAGTTCAAAATACTAAACTATCGAAAAATCTCTATATTTTAAACTAAAAACCCGAAATCCAATTACATATCCTTGTAGGGCTTGCAAAGGACTACACATTTCATAGCTAGTACTTTTAGCTTCTGAGATATCAAGCGTTACAATCTTGATAAACTGAAAATTTTCAATCCTTGTTGTCTAAAAACTGCATTTCCTACTGAACATTTTTGTCTTTTACTATTTATATCTATCTCTCATAGTGTAGAAGGTATTTCGAATGAAAATAATCAGAGTTAGGCAAAAACTCCCTCAGACAAAAAAAAATTTAGTTTTCTGAAAAAAGTCCAAAATATTAAAATACTGAAATTCATAATCTGTAACCCATTTCCTACAAACATTATTTTTTATCTGTCGTGTTCGAAGGTATAAGCAGCGTTCCAAAGTGTTTATATTTTCGTAACGCTCCGATTTTCTTCCCAGATATCCCTGGCATAGATGTTATTTACAAAGCCAATTTAAAGTTCGATTTAACCTTATTAACTTCATAAATAATGACAATACAGCTTTGAAATTTCATCTTCATATTTAAAAATGTTACAGTTAAAACTTCATATAATAATTTGAGCCAAAAAGCATGAAATTTATATTTTAACCATTTTTAGGGATCTGTGTGTGCCCTCTTACATAGAATAATTACATGTCTGTCATTTTACACTCATTATGTAGGATATTATTTCTATTTTCAGGACAAAATAAGTCCTATATTTTAATTTAAGGGCATTCCTCTGCTCCAATCTCACGGAAACCGTTTCTTGTAGTTATGTTTAACAATTCGTAGCAAATTTCATTTCTTATCTCCTTATTACTTTCCTTATATACATAATGTATAAGGAAAGTATTGTGACGGGGTCGAAAATTCGAATTCGAGTTTTCGACGGGACAGCACGTTTCAAGCATCCCTGATCACGAATCAAACATTTTTGAAGTGATGTCTGTGTGTGTGTGTCTGTGTGGAAGTATGTGTGTGTGTGTGTGTGTGTGTGTGAAAGTATGTGTGTGTGTGTGTGTGTGTGAAAGTGTGTGTGACAGTATGTGTGTGTGTGACAGTATGTGTGTGTGTGAAAGTATGTGTGTGTGTGAAAGTATGTGTGTGTGTGTGGGTGAAAGTATGTGTGTGTGTGTGGGTGAAAGTATGTGTGTGTGTGTGAAAGTATGTGTGTGTGTCAGTGAGTCTGTGTGTGTCAGTGAGTCTGTGGAGACGATAACTGACGAACGAATGGACCGATTCGAACCAAATTTGGTACAAAAATCACAATCCGTAAACACTGGAAGCCTATTGTCTTTATACGCAATCGAATGTTCAGAACCCACCTAAATTTTCGAATGAAATTTTGAAAAAATCGTCAAAAAATCAAAACCACTAAAAAAGTTACGCAAATAGACATTTCTTATGTAATTTTTCATTAGAAAACGATTGACATAAATTTTAGAACGCTAACATGAATCATTCTCAAGATATTGTACATTTTCCAAAAAAAATTTCTAAAAGTCATATAAAATAAAAATAAAATTATTTCCTATTGAGAAACATGTTCACTTTTCATATGTAATACCATGCAATAAATTGGGTGACATGATTCTCGTGGATCTAGCTTGTTCCATTCATGAAAAAAGATACTTTGAGTAATACTTTTGTATTTGAACGCCAATAGTCATTTATTTGCTGTAAGAATAACTTATCTCTTAGTGCATAACGCTTGGTGAGATTTTGGCGACGAATTTTGCGGAATGTAGCCAACTTGGCGACTTTTTGAAATGTTGCCAAATTAACGAAAATCTCGCCAAATGGATAAAAATGACGCTAAATCAATGAAAATGACGACTAATTGTCGAAAATTCAATATCTTGGAAAGAATATTAGTATCTACTATAAGAAAAACGTATTTTTTTACTGTAAAAGTAGTAAATTCATAACATTATATAAGGAAAGTCATGTGTTGCCCACATCAGATTTTTTTAACTGTAAAAGTACTAAATTCATTGCATTATATAAGAAAAGTCATGTGTTGCCCACATCAGATTTTTCTTAATTAGGAGATTATATTGGTAATCATAAATATATATGAATACAAACATTTATGCTATAAATATAATTCAAGTTATATGATTTTTTTATTTATATTAAAATTAGTATTTCCTTTTTAAATGAATCTTCTATATATTAACTTTGGATTAATTATAATAATCAACTAAAACATTATCATTGTAAAGCGCATATGAAATTATCCGACATTGTGACTAACAAGAAAATCAATCATGCATAGCATTGATTATGAAACACTTTCCAACTGAAACGCAATTTTATTTAAACATCTCTGAAATGCGATACATTCAGGGCTAATATTTTAAAAATTATCACAGTAATTTATTATAATTGAAAACTTAAAACTAAATCGAAAAAGATAATGCTAGTTACACAAAATGAATTTTATTCAAATGATGTCATCGCAAGTAAAATTTGCGGAGTATTTACGATGTTTTCAGAGTTAATATCACGTAACAATTATAATATTTTATTGTTATACAAAACTATATCGTTTTCTTATCTGGTGTTAAATTAGTTCTTCGAAATTGTTGTAACTATGACAAACTATTTCATTTTATAAATTTTCTGCATTTCTATGTAAAATAAATAAATATTTCAGTCATATCACTTATATTCCAGACTTCAGAGCTAAATAATTTTGTGTGAAAAAAAAAAATTCAGCAATTCTTATACAACTCACCGTACAGTCGCTCGATTTGTTTACTTCCTGTATGCTTTAGTTTAAAGTTGAAATTAGGCTTTGTTAGAATAAAGAAATTTTAGTTATCCTTTAAAATCAAAAATAATGCAATTGCATTGGCACAGAATTTAGATATACAAATAATATGCAAAAAGAAAGCGTTTTTATAACGGACTCAACAATATATATATTAATTTAAGCGATCTTTAAGCATTACACAGCGGGAAAAAAAATGAAAGCCATATTTTATTTTGCAATGAATCACGTGATCTCTTCATATAATATGGGTGTAATTATTATTTCAATTTTTATTTAACTACCCAACATATTTTGTTGGAATTGATTTTTTTACACATTTTATATGATAATTTGAATATTTTCTAAAATTTGCGAAGCAATTTGGGAATTTTAACACCGCCTAAAAATTAAGTCCAATAGGGTTCAATGTGTTCCATTTTTTCAACCCGGGTTCAATCCGAAACTAATTGGGTGATATTTTTCGTTTTCATTGCCAAACATCCCACAGACCACCTCAATTACATACTAAATTAGCATTTCGATAAAGTCATTTTTGCAGCAGTTATCGTGCGAACGGACAGACAGACAGAATGACCAAAGTTATAAACACTTTTCAACTATATTGGAAAGTGTTAAAAAAGAATCTATATCCTGCAGATTGCGTAACCCAAACTACTGAAGGTGAAACTTCGCATACACGTGGAACTTGGCCTATAAGTAATGAGAAAAATATAAATTCTTGGAATTTTGTTCGAAAAATTCATATATCTTTTTGTTTTTGCTCGGAGTTATAACTAACGGAATTATTTTTATGCCGTCCTGCACAGAAAATAAAATGTCCTATATTTTCGTAATGAATACTATGGGTGTACAGTTAACCGTGATTGAGATATTGGAATTTTATATTTACGGCAGACGACTTTTTCAGCACTTTACAACATAGTTGAAAAATGGTATGACTTTGTTCATTCATTCTATCTGTCTGTCTGTTTGTCTGTCTGTCCGTTCGCAGTATAGCTGTCCTAAAAATGACGTTCTCAATAAAAATCACTCAAAATATGTTCAGTAGTTTTTTAAATAAAAATTAAAATAATAATTGCACCCATATAATATGAAGAGATCACATGGCACATTTCAAAATAAACAAAAATTATCAATCCTGCATGAAGCATTGATTATGAAACACTTTCCAAATAAAATACATTTTTATTTAAACATCTCTAAAATGCGATACATTCGGCGGTGATATTTTGAAAATTATCACAATACTACAATAATTTATTGTATTTGAAAACTTCATCGAAAGCAAATGAACTTTATTTAAATAACGTTACCGAAATATAAATCGCCTGGCTCTCTATATAAAAGCAGCATTTCATTCATAAACATTTTTCCATTCCTTTAATTTATCACAATACTACAATAATTTATTTTATTTAAAAACTTTAAACCATAAAGGTACAAGAAATTTTACTCTATGCTTAAAACTTCATCAAAAAAAATCGTCCGCTTCTCTATGTAAAATCAATGAATGTTTCATTCATATCAGCTATATTGCAGACTCCAGAGCTAAATAATTTTGCGTTAAAAAAGTCAGCAATTTTTATACAACTCATCTTACAGCTTGATGTGTTTGCATTCTCTAAACGTGAAAATTAGGCTTCGTTGTAGAAATAATTAAAGTTTGATAATCATTTAAACTCCAAAATATTGTAATTGCCTTGGCGCAGTATATAAATGCACAGAAAAAAACGCGGTTTCAGGACAAATGCAACATTAATATAAATTAAAAAGAACTTTAAAAATCACGATTTTGACACAAGATGGCTGCCATATTTTATTTTGAAGTGGATCACGTGATCTCTTCATATAATATGGGCGCAATTATTATTTTAATTTTTATTTTAAAAACTACCGAACATATTTTGAGTAATTTTTATTGATAAAGTCATTTCAACATATGTTGCTGAATTTTTTTTTATATATCTTATGGGTTAATTTGAATATTTCCTGGAATTTTCGAAGCAATTTGTGAATTTTAAATTCGCTTAAAAAATATCTAAAAAATTAGGTCCCATAGGGTTCAATGTATTATTTCATTTTTTCAACCCGGGTTCAATTCAAAACTAATTGGGTGATATTATTCATTTACATTCCCATATGTCCCATACACCGTCTCAACAACATACTAAAATGTCATTTTGATAAAGTCATTTTTATAGCAGTTATCGTGCGAACAGACAGACAGACAGAATTAACAAAGTCATAAACACTTCTCAACTATGTTAATTATGGCATCCATTTTTTTCCCAATGTAAAAATCATGATTTTTAAAATTCTTTTAAATTTATATTTAGT
>OX578135.1:155943786-155956286 GCA_951213105.1 Amaurobius ferox | reverse complement strand
GAAATTGTGAATTGTACGTTAAATTAAAATTGCAAATTATAAACTTATTTAAAATTGTAAAGTGTGGGTTAAATTGAAATTTGTAAATTAAAAATTTATTTAAAATTATAAATTGAAAGTTTAATTAGAATTGTAAATTAAAAATTATTCCATGACTGCAACATTTTATTTATGGTACACTTTTTGCGTGTTATATCTTGCGTAAGAAATGTAAGAGGTATAAATCGTTTTCATTAATTTATATAATTTTCAAAATAAACAGTTTGTATCCTGATTCTTATTTAAACAGTGCACCTTTTGGCTATTATATCCCCTTATACACACACCGGCCAATGAATTAGAAATCTCGGAACATGTATGCAAATGTAGAACACAGGCAGATGTATCCAAATTACGTTAGTCATTAGAGATCACGTGATCGCAACAACGGTGTAAGAATGCTATGTTCCGAGAGAAGTGGAACAAAATGAGATAAACGACAGATTTGCCTCCGTTTGAAAAAAATATTTTGTGAGTACATGTTTGGCAGGAGCCACGATTGCCGGAACAGAACAACTCACTGTCTTCTCGAGATGTGATATATCCATTGTGTATAACAGTTGGAAACAGAACCCCCAGCCTTTGTCTGAAAGGCGGAACTGTCGATCGAAAACCATCAAATCAAGACCGTGATCGGAGTCATCTCAGATGGCTTGTACGGCAGCAAAGGGGATCTACTGTGCAGCAACTGAAGGAGACTTCAGTGAAGGCTTGATCTGAACAATGCGCAAGAAATTGCAGCGAATTGGTGCAACCAGTCGGATACCTGTGCGGAAACCTCTCATTTCAGGGAATAACCTGAAAATGCGTTTACAGTGATACCGGAAACGGCATCACTAGACATCGATGATTGGAAGAAGGTTATGCGGTCAGGCGAATCACCTTAAGCCTAGTTTTGTACTGACGGCAGGCGGAGAATATGGCGAAAGCACCATGAAGCCATGAACCCATATTGCCTTGTTTGCACATTTCAAGGTAATGGGGAGGGGGCATATTCTGCTGGTTTAAAACTGGTCCGTTGATGTTTCCGGAATGTCGGGTGTCATTCATGGAGTACTTGAACATTCTTGTCGATCATGTTCACACTGCAATTTTGCATTTTTACTCCCACAGACAACGGGTCTTTCATGGACGATAATGCTACAATCTATTGCCCAGGAACCATGCAACAATAGTTCACGGAGCATAACTCTGAATTCCATCCGGCCACCGCAAAGTCTAGATTAAAACCCTGTCGAGAACGTTTGGGACATGCTGGAAATACATATCTAACGACAATCTCCTCTGCCATCAACTGTACAGGAGCTTGCAATCTGCTTGTTCAACGCCTGCTAATCTCTTGACCTAAATCCACTCCAGCAGCTTGTAGAATCCATGCCTAACCGTACACGTGCTGTAATTCGAGCTAAAGACTGCCCAATAACACATTGAACCTGGGTTTCTGTTTCACTGTCCTGTGTGTTGTTGTTGAGACCCAGACCGTCCGACATACCAGAAAGGTGTAAGGTAACTGTATGGACGGCCGGGAAGTGCCACCCAATTTAGACCGGAACCCAGTGGGGGTGGCATCCACAGGGACCGTACCCTCCTTCCCCTACCACCAACCTCTCGGAAGGACTTACGGACCCACATGTTTAACGTGATCGTACTCCGCATGAACACGGCGGCATTTGTGGCAGCGTGCAAATCTAGCGCGCAAACCACGGGGATACCGCACCCGAGATGGCCAACAGCACGCGGCGTTCCGAGGTGGTCACCCACCAAGTACTAACCGCGCCTAAAAATTTCGGGTACCAGATAGATATTGTTGAATTTACCAGATATCTTTTTCCCAGTCTTAATACTCTCCATGCAAAACTGGAAACTTGGCCAAATGCCCCATTTTGGCGACTTTTTGCGAGTTTGGGGAAAGATCGAGAGTCGAGGTGATTAAGAATTTTCCAAAGATCCGGAAAAACCTATTTATTGATAGGTATTTCCGGATCTTTTCTTGAAAGCTGTATAAAATTTCTCAGTGTTCAGAGAACGATGTTATGTGATTAAGAGCTCTGAGTTGAGAATGAGTCGGTGTTGTAAGAACGCAATTTCTTTATTTTTGAATGAGTTGCGCATTTAATTGTTGTTTTATTATAAACTAGCAGTATACCCGTTCTTCGTACGGAATCTAGAATATAAACAAATCTCAAATTCACAAATACTTTTGATATTTGAAGTCTTTCTTTATGATATTTTATAATCATTCTCAAAGAAAGAAGTTATTTCTCCCATCCTGAGAAATTAAACATACAGACAGAAGCACAACTTAAAATTTTATATATATAGATAATAATTATAGATAATAATAATAGTTACACTAATACAATAGCTTCTTTATAGACTACGTTGCTGTTGTTAAAAACATGCATGCAAATATATAGTAGTAATATATGATAGACGAGAAAAAGACGCAAATGAAATATTTTCATTCTTTTAATATTGCATGCAGATTAAAAGATTTAATTTTTATTTCATTAATATATAAAGTTTCCACAATTTTAGAGAGGCACAAAGAATGATCGTTTCACTTTATAGGATTTGAAAAATGATTAGGTGGCGTTTTTTTTTAGATTTAAATAATATGTGCGTCTCATTTGTTTAGAGGTTCACATAACGATTGGATCCTGCTCACTGTGAGAAAATAACTAGCAGGACAGGCGGACGTCTAAATTTTAAGTTGGACTCCACCAAGACCAACCATAAAAATTTCATGAAATTCGGTACAGTCGTTTTTTTGTGATGATGGGACAAACAAATGAATTTTCAATTTTATTTATATTGATTTCGGTTAAATAAATGCTGCTAGATAGGCAGACAGTTATTAATTTCATATTAAACTTGTTTTTGCATATTGCAGCTTTAAACAAAACTTAAGTTATTCATATTTTGGAACTTATTTTTGTATACCGCGAAAACACTCCAAATTCAAAGGATACCTCGTAACAATATGCGAAACAAACAAGTCAAACTTTAAAGGAGAATTCAAAGGATACTTCTTAGCAGTATGCAAAACAATTAAGCCAAAGTTTAAAGGGCAATTCAAAGGACATCTTGTATCAGTTTGCGAAACAAACAAGCCAAACTTTTAAGGACAATTCAAAGGATATCTCGTATCAGCATGTGAAACAAGAAGGCCAAACTGTAAAGGACAATTGAAAGGATACCTTATAACAATATGCAAAACAAGCAGGCCAAACTTTAAAGGATAATTCAAAGGATATCTAGTAACAGTATGTGAAACAAGCAGGCCAAACTTTAAAAGACAATTCAAAGGATACTTCGTAACAGTATGTAAAACGAATAAGCCAAAGTTTAAAGGATAATTCAAAGGATATCTCGTATCAGCATGCGAAACAAGAAGGCCAAACTGTAAAGGACAATTGAAAGGATACCTTATAACAATATGCAAAACAAGCAGGCCAAACTTTAAAGGATAATTCAAGGGATATCTAGTAACAGTATGTGAAACAAGCAGGCCAAACTTTAAAAGACAATTCAAAGGATACTTCGTAACAGTATGTAAAACGAATAAGCCAAAGTTTAAAGGATAATTCAAAGGATATCTCGTATCAGCATGCGAAACAAGAAGGCCAAACTGTAAAGGACAATTGAAAGGATACCTTATAACAATATGCAAAACAAGCAGGCCAAACTTTAAAGGATAATTCAAAGGATATCTAGTAACAGAATGTGAAACAAGCAGGCCAAACTTTAAAAGACAATTCAAAGGATACTTCGTAACAGTATGTAAAACGAATAAGCCAAAGTTTAAAGGATAATTCAAAGGATATCTCGTATCAGCATGCAAAACAAGAAGGCCAAACTGTAAAGGACAATTGAAAGGACACCTTATAACAATATGCAAAACAAGCAGGCCAAACTTTAAAGGATAATTCAAAGGATATCTAGTAACAGTATGCAAAACAAGCAGGCCAAACTTTAAAGGATAATTCAAAGGATATCTAGTAACAGTATGTGAAACAAGCAAGCTAAACATTAAAAGACAATTCAAAGGATACTTCGTAACAGTATGTAAAACGAATAAGCCAAAGTTTAAAGGATAATTCAAAGGATATCTCGTATCAGCATGCGAAACAAGAAGGCCGAACTGTAAAGGACAATTGAAAGGATACCTTATAACAATATGCAAAACAAGCAGGCTAAACTTTAAAGGATAATTCAAAGGATACCTTATAACAATATGCAAAACAAGCAGGCCAAACTTTAAAGGATAATTCAAAGGATATCTAGTAACAGTATGTGAAACAAGCAAGCTAAACTTTAAAAGACAATTCAAAGGATACTTCGTAACAGTATGTAAAACGAATAAGCCAAAGTTTAAAGGATAATTCAAAGGATATCTCGTAACAGTATGAGAAACAAGCAAGCCAAACTTTAAAGTACAATTCAAAGGATACCTAGTAATAATACACGAAACAAGCAAGCCAAACATTTAAGGACAATTCAAAGGATACTTCGTAACAGTATGTAAAATGAATAAGCCAAAGTTTAAAGGACAATTCAAATAATATCTCATAACAGTATGTGAAACAAGCAAGCCAAACTGTAAAGGACAATTCAAAGGATACCTTGAAACAAACAGGCCCAACTTTAAAGAACAATTCAAGTGATACCTCGTAACAGTATGAGAAAAAATCTGATGTGGGCAACATATGACTTTCCTTATATAATGTAATGAATTTACTACTTTTACAATAAAAATATAGGATTTTCTTTTAGTAGATACTAATATTCTTTCCAAGATATTGAATTTTCGACAATTAGTCGTCATTTTCATTGATTTTGCGTCATTTTTAGCCATTTGGCGAGATTTTCGTTAATTTGGCAACATTTCAAAAAAGTCGCCAAGTTGGCGACATTCGCCAAATTCGTCGCCAAAATCTTGCCAAGCGTTATGCACTAAGAAATAAGTTTTTCTTAAAGCAGATAAATGACTATTGGCGTTCAAATACAAAAGTATTATTCAAAGTATCTTTTTTCAAGAATGGAACGAGCTAGATCCACGAGAAGGATGTCACTCAATTTATCGCATGGTATTACACATGAAAAGTAAACATGTTTCTCAATAGGAAATATTTTTCTTTTTATTTTATGTGACTTTTTGATAATTTTTTATGAAAATGTACAATATCTCGAGAATGGTTCACGTTAGCGTTCTAAAATTTATGTCAATCGTTTTCTAATGAAAATTTACATAAGAAATGTCTATTTGCGTAACTTTATTAGTGGTTTTAATTTTTTGACGATTTTTTTAAAATTTCATTCGAAAATTTAGGGGGGTTCTGAACATTCGATTGCGTATAAAAACAATAGGCTTCCAGTGTTTACGGATTGTGATTTTTGTACCAAATTTGGTTCGAATCGGTCCATTCGTTCGTCAGTTATCGTCTCCACAGACTCACTGACACACACACACACATACACACATACTTTCACACACAGACACACACACAGACATCACTTCAAAAATGTTTGATTCGTGATCAGGGATGCTTGAAACGTGCTCTCCCGTCGAAAACTCGAATTCGAATTTTCGACCCCGTCACAATACTTTCCTTATACATTATGTATATAAGGAAAGTAACAAGCAGGCCAAATTTTAAAAGATAATTCAATGGATACCTCATAACAATATACGAAACAAACAAGCCAAATTTTAAAGGACAATTCAAAGGAGGTAACAATATGCGAAACAAACAAACCAAACTTTAAAGGACAATTCAAAGGATACCTCGTGACAATATACGAAACAAACAAGTCAAATTTTAGAGGACAGTTCAAAGGATATTTCGTAACAATATGTGAAACAAGTAAGCCAAATTTTAAAGGACAATTCAAAGGATACTTCGTAACAATATGCGAAACAAACAAACAAACCAAACTTTAAAGGACAATTCAAGGGATACCTCGTGACAATATACGAAACAAACAAGTCAAATTTTAGAGGACAGTTCAAAGGATATCTCGTAACAATATGTGAAACAAGTAAGCCAAATTTTAAAGGACAATTCAAAGGATACTTCGTAACAATATGCGAAACAAACAAACCAAACTTTAAAGGACAATTCAAAGGATACCTCGTGACAATATACGAAACAAACAAGTCAAATTTTAGAGGACATTTCAAAGGATATCTCGTAACAATATGTGAAACAAGTAAGCCAAATTTTAAAGGACAATTCAAAGGATACTTCGTAACAATATGCGAAACAAACAAACCAAACTTTAAAGGACAATTCAAAGGATACCTCGTGACAATATACGAAACAAACAACTCAAATTTTAGAGGACATTTCAAAGGATACTTCGTAACAATATTCGAAACAAACAAGCCAAATTTTAAAGGACAATTCAAAGGATACTTCGTAACAATATGCGAAACAAACAAACCAAACTTTAAAGGACAATTTAAAGGATACCTCGTGACAATATACGAAACCAACAAGTCAAATTTTAGAGGACAGTTCAAAGGATATCTCGTAACAATATGTGAAACAAGTAAGCCAAATTTTAAAGGACAATTCAAAGGATACTTCGTAACAATATGCGAAACAAACAAACCAAACTTTAAAGGACAATTCAAAGGATACCTCGTGACAATATACAAAACAAACAAGTCAAATTTTAGAGGACAATTCAAAGGATACTTCATAACAATATACGAAACAAACAAGCCAAATTTTAAAGGACAATTCAAAGGAGGTAACAATATGCGAAACAAACAAAACAAACTTTAAAGGACAATTCAAAGGATATCTCGTGACAATATACGAAACAAACAAGTCAAATTTTAGAGGACAGTTCAAAGGATATCTCGTAACAATATGTGAAACTATTAAGCCAAATTTTAAAGGACAATTCAAAGGATACTTCGTAACAATATGCGAAACAAACAAACAAACTAAACTTTAAAGGACAATTCAAAGGATACCTCGTGACAATATACGAAACAAACAAGTCAAATTTTAGAGGACAATTCAAAGGATACTTCGTAACAATATGCGAAACAAACAAACTAAACTTTAAAGGACAATTCAAAGGATACCTCGTGACAATATACGAAACAAACAAGTCAAATTTTAGAGGACAGTTCAAAGGATATCTCGTAACAATTTGTGAAACAAGTAAGCCAAATTTTAAAGGACAATTCAAAGGATACTTCGTAACAATATGCGAAACAAACAAACCAAACTTTAAAGGACAATTCAAAGGAAACCTCGTGACAATATACGAAACAAACAAGTCAAATTTTAGAGGACATTTCAAAGGATACTTCGTAACAATATGCGAAACAAACAAGCCAAATTTTAAAGGACAATTCAAAGGATACTTCGTAACAATATGCGAAACAAACAAACCGAACTTTAAAGGACAATTCAAAGGATACCTCGTGACAATATACGAAACAAACAAGTCAAATTTTAGAGGACAATTCAAAGGATACTTCGTAACAATATACGAAACAAACAAGCCAAATTTTAAAGGACAATTCAAAGGAGGTAACAATATGCGAAACAAACAAACCAAACTTTAAATGACAATTCAAAGGATACCTCGTGACAATATACGAAACAAACAAGTCAAATTTTAGAGGACAGTTAAAAGGATATCTCGTAACAATATGTGAAACAAGTAAGCCAAATTTTAAAGGACAATTCAAAGGATACTTCGTAACAATATGCGAAACAAACAAACCAAACTTTAAAGGACAATTCAAAGGATACCTCGTGACAATATACGAAACAAACAAGTCAAATTTTAGAGGACAGTTCAAAGGATATCTCGTAACAATATGTGAAACAAGTAAGCCAAATTTTAAAGGACAATTCAAAGGATACTTCGTAACAATATGCGAAACAAACAAACCAAACTTTAAAGGGCAATTCAAAGGATACCTCGTGACAATATACGAAACAAACAAGTCAAATTTTAGAGGACAGTTCAAAGGATATCTCGTAACAATATGTGAAACAAGTAAGCCAAATTTTAAAGGACAATTCAAATGATACATCGTAACAATATGCGAAACAAACAAACCAAACTTTAAAGGACAATTCAAAGGATACCTCGTGACAATATACGAAACAAACAAGTCAAATTTTAGAGGACAATTCAAAGGATACTTCGTAACAATATACGAAACAAGCAAGCCAAATTTTAAAGGACAATTCAAAGGAGGTAACAATATGCGAAACAAACAAACCAAACTTTAAAGGACAATTCAAAGGATACCTCGTGGCAATATACGAAACAAACAAGTCAAATTTTAGAGGACAGTTCAAAGGATATCTCGTAACAATATGTGAAACTAGTAAGCCAAATTTTAAAGGACAATTCAAAGGATACTTCGTAAAAATATGCGAAACAAACAAACCAAACTTTAAAGGACAATTCAAAGGATACCTCGTGACAATATACGAAACAAACAAGTCAAATTTTAGAGGACAGTTCAAAGGATATCTCGTAACAATATGTGAAACAATTAAGCCAAATTTTAAAGGACAATTCAAAGGATACTTCGTAACAATATGCGAAACAAACAAACCAAACTTTAAAGGACAATTCAAAGGATACCTCGTGACAATATACGAAACAAACAAGTCAAATTTTAGAGGACAATTCAAAGGATACTTCGTAACAATATGCGAAACAAACAAACTAAACTTTAAAGTACAATTCAAAGGATACCTCGTGACAATATACGAAACAAACAAGTCAAATTTTAGAGGACAGTTCAAAGGATATCTCGTAACAATTTGTGAAACAAGTAAGCCAAATTTTAAAGGACAATTCAAAGGATACTTCGTAACAATATGCGAAACAAACAAACCAAACTTTAAAGGACAATTCAAAGGATACCTCGTGACAATATACGAAACAAACAAGTCAAATTTTAGAGGACAATTCAAAGGATACTTCGTAACATTATGCGAAACAAACAAACTAAACTTTAAAGTACAATTCAAAGGATACCTCGTGACAATATACGAAACAAACAAGTCAAATTTTAGAGGACAGTTCAAAGGATATCTCGTAACAATTTGTGAAACAAGTAAGCCAAATTTTAAAGGACAATTCAAAGGATACTTCGTAACAATATGCGAAACAAACAAACCAAACTTTAAAGGACAATTCAAAGGATACCTCGTGACAATATACGAAACAAACAAGTCAAATTTTAGAGGACAATTCAAAGGATACTTCGTAACATTATGCGAAACAAACAAACTAAACTTTAAAGTACAATTCAAAGGATACCTCGTGACAATATACGAAACAAACAAGTCAAATTTTAGAGGACAGTTCAAAGGATATCTCGTAACAATTTGTGAAACAAGTAAGCCAAATTTTAAAGGACAATTCAAAGGATACTTCGTAACAATATGCGAAACAAACAAACCAAACTTTAAAGGACAATTCAAAGGATACCTCGTGACAATATACGAAACAAACAAGTCAAATTTTAGAGGACAATTCAAAGGATACTTCGTAACAATATGCGAAACAAACAAACCAAACTTTATAGGATATTTTATCCAGAAATAAAAGAAAACATGCACAATTCAGACCAAGCTCATTACCCGTGACAAGTTGTTCCGCCCCTTATTGGAAAATTTCTTTATTTTCAACCGCTCAATAACGAAATACAATATTGATTTCAATGACCTTCGTATTGCTTCTCTAATTGATTTTTCTATTTTGTGGATAAATTGCTTTATCTCTATACATAGTGATGGCGAAATTCCTGTTATAAATAGATGCTGTATTAATACAGTATTCATATTATATTCAAAGTATTTTTCTTTTGCGAATATTTTCAAGAATTTAATAAAAAAGACATGATTTTAGAAATCTGACACGTTTTGAACACTTTGAAATTATGTATTGTAAAGAACTTTGCTAACACCAATTAGGAATCGAACCACGGATCTTTGTACTGGCCAGTTGACGGTCAATCTTTGAGCTACTGAGACCTAATTGCAAGTTCTCATCGTCGGAGTTGACTCTGCATTCTCCACCCTCTAATGTCAGATTTACGTATAACTGATAATCTGACTGACCACCTCTTGCTATTTCTACCTCAGGTTAGCCTCCTGTTGATATTTTTATCCTCCACGTTAGCTACTTGAGTTGTTGTTAACCTCCCGATTTGAAATCGGCGTTCAATATGCCAGAATTCACTGAATCCGTGCTAGTCATACTAAAGTCACTTTCAGACCTCCGACATCCTTGCACCACTAACCTACAGGGTTGATTTGTTCGGGTGCTATTGCAGAGAACGTTACTACCCTAACTGGGAATTGAACCACGGATCTTCGTACTGACTAGCTGACCTACTGGAACGAAATTGCAGACTATCGTCGTCGAAGTGGTGTCGTCGCAGTATATCTGTTCATGCTATTGAATCTGAGTTTAACTCAAAGAATAAGTCTGTTATCAAAGGGGTCCAACAGGTAAAGAATTAAAGCTCGTTTCAATCTTTTAGGGACTTAGTGAAAATAGGGGTCATAAACAAATTGACGATGAAAATTGTTTTGATCAGAAATACGTTAATATGTGTCAAAATTTTTTATCAAAAATGCATCTAAATAAATCATTACACAGACAGAGATCATTTAAAGCAGTAGTACTCACTACGAGGTTGGGAATCCTATGTATTATCATCCAGTTTTATCTTTTTTTGTGATATGTCACAAATTTACATTTCTAATTTGATATAGGGTCCCCATTCACAATGTTCAATTTTTAGTTAAATATAACTAGCTGAATTTTAAAGATATAGATATGCATTTTTTTAATGATCATGTTGCATTAAAAATAAAAATTTTCTGATTGACCAAATTTATCCAAAGAGGTCGTATAAAAATTTAAAAAGTGTAACTGTTTTTAAATTAATGGGAGGACTATTTTATTAACATAGTCTTATTTCCTACCTTACTTTGAACATTTTTGCAATGTACATTGCCCACTTATCTCCAACAGGTAAAGAATTAAAGCTCGTTTCAATCTTTTAGGGACACCCTGTATAGCTTAATCTGTCTTCTGGATAACTTCATTAAAAATGCCGAAGACTCCGCAAGTCACGAATGAGGAGTTTTTCAGAATTTGGAGACAGAAGTCAGGTGGAAATACCATGGAGGAAATTGCAGCGCAATTAAATAGATCTAAACTAAGTATCTATATAGGATATTAGCCGGTTACAATGACTGGGTGCCAAAAAGGCGCTCTGGAATGCCATGTGTTACTTCTGCATGCCATGACAGGCGGGTTTTACAGATGGCATCTTCCCAGAATATGTCTTTTAAGTCAAATTAAAAGAAAAAGCGCACTCCAAATTTCGAAAAAAAAGAAAAACTATTCATAGACGGAATACAAAAGGTAACACACTGGTTTACAAAAAAATGGCTCTGAAAACGGCTCTAAAATCTCGACAAAAGATGGAGAGAGTGCAATGGGCACGGAAGCATATCCCTTGCAGTGGTAAATGGCTATTTCTAATATCTAGGGGGTTGAAAATAAGTGGAATCTGGATGGTCCTGATGACTATATATCATATTAGCATGACTTAGGAAAAAGCCCAGAAGTTCTTGCAGTAGACGTGAAAGGATCCGTCATGATGTGGGGCTTTAGATTAAGTGGGAAAAAAATTGAAGTACTACCAAAGACTACCAAACGGCTCTAAGATCAAATTAATTCTGCTTGGTAACTTGCTGGGGTGTTTAAATTAGGTTTCTCAGCAGGATATTGCACCCATCCATACTTCAAACTCTACGAAGATATGATTCTCAGGGCAAAATTTATAATTAGGTTTCAACTGACCATCACTGAGCCCAAATCTGAACCCCATTGAGAATTTTTGGAAAAATTTTAAGCCTCATAGCGTGCGCAAA
Organism: Amaurobius ferox; assembly: GCA_951213105.1. Taxonomy (NCBI): domain Eukaryota; kingdom Metazoa; phylum Arthropoda; class Arachnida; order Araneae; family Amaurobiidae; genus Amaurobius; species Amaurobius ferox. The sequence continues at coordinate 155,944,299 of OX578135.1, read as the reverse complement.
TGGAAAGCAGTATTTCTCGAAGATTTGAAAATTTCTATACAGAAAGCATGGTATGAAATCATTCCTAATATTATGCAAAACTTGCTTTCTTCGTTAAGGAAGCGTCTATGAAGTTATGCGCAATGGTGTAAATATTATTAAATATTATAAATGTATTTATATATTTTATTATTATATTCTAATATGGATGAAGTTGTGTCTATAATTTTGACACGTGACATTTTATATTTTTTGTGTAACGTTATAACATTAAATTTATTGAATCTTGGCCTCTTTCGCAGTAAATGCTCCATACAATACGACACATCACTTTTAATGATTGTAGTTATAACACTTCTTTTGCGAACACAATTATTTTGTGTCTGTGTCTAAACTGTTGACATTGGCAGCAGAGAAAATTAAGAGGTTTAATAAAACGCCGGTTCTATTTTTTTTTTAAAGTTGATGCAAAGGCCTTGTACAAACGAATAAAAACTAGCTAAGTAGATCCATGTTGGACCTTGAAGATAGGTT